>APFE030395302.1:0-30761 GCA_000404065.3 Pinus taeda
CCTCTAGGGGTCGAGCTCATCATTCTAGGAGCTGTTTGAACTAATTCTAAACAAAGCACTACAATCTAGGCAGTCAAAACAACTTGCCTCTATAAGGTAGGAAACCAATTCATTCATTAAATTTTCATCTTTTAGTGAATGAATCTTCTAGAATAACTAAGTGTCAAAATAACATCATGTTTCATTAATTACATCAAGAGGAGTGAAAAATCACATCACAGGTCAAAACTGGTCAAACTGACTGCATTTCCTAAGCATATCCTTCTGGACTAATTAGAACATATCCTGCTCCTGCTCCTTCCTTAGATTTAGAGCCATCAAAATATAATTTCCAAAACAAATATGTATTTACAAGTTTATCTAAAAAATTAACACACTTTGAACTATCAGTTGGGAAATTTTTTTGACTTGGGACAAAATTGAATTCTCTAAGTAGGGTGATGTGTGAGCATTGAAATTGCCGAGGAAAGAATCTACCGAGTAATTGCCTATGATACTGCTGTTATATGCTACTGTTTCATTCTCTCCCTCTAATTCCATTACTATGTACTTTTGGTGTAACTCTCGTTCAACCTTTATTTGATTTGGTTTACCGTTGTAGGGTAACCACATGTGCGACCAGTCGGTTGCGAAGTATCCATGGAGTTTTTCGGAACAATCTCTGCTAAGAATTAGGCCATAGAATTCTGGGATATCAGCCACTAGAATGTCAATAACCTGACATATCTTCGGGTTGGATGACAATCTTATGGTTACTTGATTAAGTTCACCAATCACTTTGACTTGAGATCAATCAAGTTGAACTACACGCACTGCGGATTTTTGTGGTTGAACATTTAACTTGGCACATATTGATCTGGGTAAAATATTCGATGAAGCACCAGAATCTACCAAACAATTGTGCACATTTTTGTTGAAAATTTCATAAGTGAGAAGAAACAGGGGAGTGTGATATCTTGATCTTCCTCGAATCAAGGCGATGTCGTTTGGATCAATCTTATTGATCGCGCTAGTTGGAGGTCCTCCCATGTTGTGGGAAGCTTGAGAGAGTATAGCGGTAGGAAAATATGCAATAGGAACGGCATGTAATTCTTTCATCATTATCTTCTGTTGATGTTTCAATTTGCTCAATTCATAAAGGGTAATATTAGCCCTAGTCTTTTTCATGTCATCAATAATATTGTACTCCATTTCATCCGACACTGTCAGTGTTTTTGATGGAGTTGTTTGAGTTTCTTGGACAGGGCTAGATTGAGTCGCTTTAGTGGTCGTTTTCATTTTTGCGACTTTATCTTTTGTTGTAGGACTTGCGCTCTTCTGCTTAGAGGTAGTTTGGGGAGGATCAAGCTAATTTTTTCTTCGTGTGCTAACTGGAAATACTTCTTGATCTTCTTCTTGTGGGAGGATGAAATCCCACATTCCTTGTAATTCCACAACTTCTTCGTCATCAGTCTGCCCTTTAGTGGCACTTTCTTCTTCTTCCTCTTCCTCGGATTCAGCATTTGAAATGGCATTGGGTGGTTTTGCATCCGTTGAAGGACCTCTTTTAAAATCTCTATAGGGCTTTTCTGAAGAATCTTTTGCTACTTGTTTTTTTATGTCAACCATCTCATTAGACATGGTCTTTAAAACCTTTTGCAATCCTTCCAAATCGAAAGGGTCTTTTGCTTGTTTCTTTTTGGAGTCTTCTTTGAAGGTGATTTTTTTAGATTTGTGTTCCTCTATCGCGGATCTCTTTTCCAGGGCTATTACGCGTTTCTCTACTATTATCGCCTCCGTCATGTTTTCAACTAAGGTTGTTTTATTTGCTCTATCAACGAAGATTGTTGTGTTTGATGGTAAAGCAGTAATACACCATTCACATCGTGCTTATTCGCTGGGTTGGGAAGCAGTGGGAATTTTGTTGATAATTTTATTGAACTGTAAATTGAAATCTTTGATAGGATTTTTAGCTTTGGCTTTAAGATTGGATAGGTCATTGATTAACATTGTCGTTGATCTGTCATCACCAAACTTGGTAAGGAATTGATTCTGGAAGATATCCCAACTTGTGATAGACCCAGAGGGTAGTGAAAAGTACCATGACCCGACTATCCCTTGCAGTGTATAGGGAAAAATCCGAACAACAGCGTCTTCATTAGTAACTCCGATGAGATTGATAGAAAGCATGCAATTGTTTATGTGTTCTTCTGCTAGCATGCCTGCTTCTAGATTGAATTTGGGCAGCCATTTCTCAAGATGTGCCGGTATTGGACTCAAGGGCGCAGGCATTAAAACTACCCCAGGGTTGTTCCATGGAGACTGGGCCATCGTTGAGCTACTAGTAGAGGAAAGTGCAGAAGATGATCCCTGTGGCTGGGAAGATGACGATACTATGATCGTAGATGATTGAATAGGGGTTGTGGGAGTTCCGATAGACGGATGGATGATGGTTTGGAATGGAGGTGTGGGTGGTTGACTTCGCGGTGGGGTAGTTGAAATGGATGATGTAGACAAAAGAGTCTCACTGTCAGACTCTTGTGGTAATTTCCTCACTCTTTTCCTGGTGGGAAGAGGAAACTCAGTTGGCTGAATGCCAATTTTCACTCTTTAACCTGGTTAGGGGTTGAACAGGATTGTACTGCAAAGTCACACTGCTTTGAGATTTATCAGACCTCTGAGGAGAAACAAAAAATCCCTGAAGTTTGTGAATCAAAGATTCAACTTCAGGAGGTTCAGTGGTAGATTGGTCTGAAATATTAGGGTGTGTAGCAACGGTTGATACTCGAGCGACTTCTAACTCTGGATTTAAACGTACTGGGGAATTCGGGGGAGATGATTAGGGAAATTTACTCTCAGAATGGTATTTAGATTTTGATTTAGGTGCCATTCATAGTTCAGGCCCTCCTTCTAGCGCCAAATATGTTGAAGCCCCGAAAATCGGGTCGACAACAAGGGGGATAACTGCCCGGTCCGGACCTTGGTTGGAAGCTCCTTATCTGTTTGGTATAGCGAGTCCAATTGGGGATAGTGGGACCAGTTTCCCAATCTAAGGGTGTGTGTGTGTGTGCAGAATTGGATGTTGCTGATCTAAAAGTTCCTATTTAAACTACTTTAATCTAACTCTATGCTATTGTAATCTAATGAAAACAGCACATCTAATCTATGCTAACCCGGGATGTAATTCTTCTATTATTCGATCTAAAGAGATTTCAAATAATAACTGGTAATAAAGATCATTCAACGATTATAAGAAATGGAAATCAATTAAGATGAACCACTTTGCATAAAAAGTTAGGCAAAACAGTTGTGAACAGCATATCGCATAATAAGTTATTCACACATTAAACATAAATAAATGGCTCCACTGTACAAAAGTGCCAAATGGTAACACAAACATTCATGTAATAACATATAAACAACTAAAAACTATATATTGCTTTAAGAATATAAGAAGAAATGGTCAAGAGATAAAAGTACCATTTATGACTGGTCCTACTCATAAGCTTCAAGAAACAATGATTTATCTCTCCTTCTTCTAATATCTACTAAGAGTACAGAAGTGCAACATCAGTAGCAGATATCAAATGCAAACATCAATAAATATTGACCCTTTCATTCATCAAAACCTCCTCTGAGGGTGCAAAAATGCATGTTCTGAGGACAAGTTTTTGACAAATTTCTGGACCCTTCTCTAAATGCATGAGAAGGGTTTAAATACTGCTAACTAAATAACTTAATTACATAAATTTAGGATACAGTTTAAATGACCACCCGTTTTCTAAGCAAACTTATTTCTAAAAAATCGAATCTAATTCCTAACTATTTCTGCTTTTTCTCCTTAATGTTGCAAGCATTCAACATTTGCCTGGGAAGAGTCAGCTGGTTGCCTTCTGCTTTTGTTTGAGTTAAGAAAACAAAAATGGTAAGCGCTGGCACCATTTTTTAGTAAACTAGAAGATATTTTTGGGAATCATCCTCTGGCTGGGTGAATTAACTACGTATATACTTGGTAATGACCAAAATTTCCCTCAAATTGCTTCTACCTTTGCTATCTTGATTTCAGGTCTTGTGAATGACTAAGCAAGTTAGGGACCTTGCTTTCTGAACTTTTTTCTTAACGCATCGAAAACTGCCTCCGTTCTTTGATCCGGGCCTTTCTGGTGCGTTTTTTTCGCTTTTAGCGCCTTTTCCTTTACCGAGTATAAGTTTCAAGATTTTTTGTAAACATGCTGCTTTTGTGATATTTTGACCTTGAGTGTTGAGTCGGCTACTGATGTCAGCATCTGTTCATAAATGCTCTGGAATCTGCGGTTCCATTGCATGCAGTATCCGTTTATGAGGGCATCTCTTCCCTGTCTCCAAGTGTTGATGTTTTCCCTTTTTCTTTAGATCTTTCCTGTTTTTCATTCCTGCAGTTCACGCAAAGGAAAAGAGTAATGACAATAAATACTGACGCGAAAGCTCTAAGATCTACGAATGTATAAAACAATGCCACTCATTGTGAACTGACTCTTCAACAAACACAAAACTGTCCTTCATTAACACTTTGGCATACAATCATTAATTTTATTTAAGGTGTGCATCCAGTTTTTTGGTTTACTGACAGCTTTTCTTGAATGTTGAGCCGAGGAAAATTTGCGATGGGCGATTTCTGCAACTTGCATTACGTTATCATGTTATCGCATTTTGTCAAGATTGTGATATCACAGATCGCAGATCGCAGATTGTAGCATCGCAGCATCGCGTTTATCGCAAGATCGCAGATCATGTTAAATCATTGTGTGTTGTTTATGCGATGTTGCAACATGCGATGTCATATATCGGCCATCGGAGATTTCTTAATATCTTCATTTATGGGCGCTTCTTAATATATGTGATGCGATGAATTTCGCGTCACTTTTTCGCATTTTTTATTGTGCTCATAAAGAAATGTTCTACTCTCTTGATGTGATATACTTTTAAGGAGTATAATACAAAAAAAAATGGATTTTTTACTAAGGGTCCCCACTTGTTTTATGTTATTGCTAATACTAAAGAAGGAGGGGGGTTGGTGGTGGCCACAACAAAATCAAAGCCATATAGTCAGTTCAGTGTCGGGTGGAAATCCACAAAGGATTGCCACCCAAACCATGGGGGCACCCTACTCACAAGCTTAGATGAGTCAAGGGGGCACCGCTTATACTAGGGGCAACTTCATACCCCAATATCAAAACCCTCATGGTAATCCACTGTACAACATGGGGAACCAAACGATGGGAGGAGCACAGAGCTCCTCTGGTCAACCATCTTCACAATGGTCTGATTTGGGGGCACCCAACAATTTACCTTTTCCGGAAACATTGTATATCCCCAACTTTTACAAGTTGACTAACGACCCCATCTACCATAACCTACAATTGCCACTGATCCCACATAAAATACCAATGGATATTCCTAAATTCGATGGAAAACAAGGGGAGGATCTAGGCATTCACATCACCACCTACCATCTATGGTGTGTTTCTAAATCCATGGTGGATGACAGTTTTCGATTGCGTCTTTTTGCCCGCACCTCACTAGCAATGCTGCAAAGTGGTATATTGAGTTACCACGTGTTTCAGTGAATACCTTTGATGCTTTAGCGATGAAGTTCCTAAAGTACTTCTAGTTACCTATCTTTTATGAGATAGGGACGAAACTCCTCACTTCGTTTCATCAGGATACCTCCACCCACATCTCCGATCATATCCATCAATGGAGATGTAGGCGAAGGTTAGTCAAATCCCTCATCCCTGATTTTCTCTTAACATACTGGTTCTGTAAGTCGCTACTCTCACAATTCGCTAGAGATGTCGCTCTAGGTGGTGCAGTCATAAAAGACCAATCCATATGTCGTGCCCATCATTTGGATTTAATATATTCACAATCTGGCACTCTCTACGACATTATCCCCTATGCTCTCCATAACCCCAATCCTCCCACCACTCAGTGCCCTGGAGCACATGCCGACGGGATCGTCAATGCAACCTCCACAAGCACTGTAAAACAACTCAGTGGGTCCGTTGACAAGTTGGAAGTGGACCCCTCTACCAAAACAACTGCTCTTCCTGCCACTATGATTAACTCTGTGCAGTCTACACAAAAATCCAGTAAGAACAAGAAGAAACAGAACAAGACCGCTCCTTCAGAGGAGCATTCATCTAAGCAGCCCAACCCAAAACAGAAGGTTGTTGCACCTACTGATGCGGAAAAGGATAAAGGAACCAACTATTCATGCAAACTCTGTCTTGAAGACCACGAAACCTATCGTTGTCTGTGGCTTTAGGAATGCACAGATTACCTTGCCAAAAGAGATTCTGGTAAGGCACTGGCTGTCCTTAGAAATCCTTTTCCTACTCAACAACAGCAAAATCACATTGCCAACCAACCACAACCCATGTCAGGGGGCAGCGACTGTTTGCAACATCCTTCAGTTGGAGAAGGATCTTTTCTTGTTTACACATTTCGAACGGTAGATCTCACCACAAGAGCCAAAACTTATGGAGATCTTGTCACTCCGGCAGCAGAACCATCTGCAGGTCAAAACCCATCGCCACCCAATGATTTGCAAATTGAAAGGTCAGATGAGGACTTTTTAATTCCAATCCCCAAGGGGGAACTTTGACGCACAACGCACAACACATCTGCACATGTCGCCCAACACTTCAACATCATAGAGGATTTGGTGCAAGTACCATCAGCCATGTCGGTGCTCGAAGTATTACAAACATGCCCCAGCCAAAGAAAAGCTTTGATTTCAGCTATCGGGGGTATTGACCCTACGGATTCCATGCTTGCTCTTTTCGACATGGACAAGTGTAAACCTACCCTTTCCCACTAGCTTGCATTTCGGGTGCATATCACTTCGAAAGGTAAAGGTATACACCAAATTGTCGTCAACGAAGCTGCTTCAACTTGCGTCATGTCAGCTTCATGTTGGCTCGCCTTGGGTTCCCTAACCCTCTCCCCACCATCGAACTCCCTTAAAGCTTTCGACAGCCACACTTTTGTCCCAAAAGGATACTTAGCCAGTTTTCCCATCACTTTGACTGGGAAAACCATAATGGTGGACGAAGAAGTCGTAGATAGAAAACTCATCAATAATCTGTTGTTGGGTCACAGTTGGACATATGCCATGATGTTCATTGTATCTATTGTCTTTCACATCATCCAATTTCCATTGGATGGAAAGGTTATTACAGTAAATCAGTTGTCTTTCTGCACCCTTGATTATTCACCATTACCAAGTGGCTCTGTACCCCTAGTAGGAGGTGGAACTGACAGTTATGTCAGTTTAGGTACCAATCTACTGAAGGCTTCTTCCCTCATGGGTTTTTTCCCTCTTTCGCCACTGAAGGTTTCATATTTGGTCAACATACTTTCATCTTTTCCTCATGAACAGACCGATCCATGGATCCTATCGGCTCCTTCAGACATTGACACTTACAGAGAACAAATGCCACTATCACCAGCTGAATTGGCTTGTGAAGCCATTCAAATTACACCCGAATCTCCAGTCACTTTGGTTTTGGCCAACGGTACCACTGCCCCTCCCGTAACCACTCCTTCTTTCGATCCACTCAATATAGTCCTATTAGTGGACGAAACTATTAGAGAGATCACGAGGCTAGAAGAGTGACCTTGGGAGGATTCGCACCATCATGTTTTGATATTCGATTCGGACATGATGCCTCTTCAAATCCTATGACCCGAGGGACAATGAAATCATTTCCTCATCGTATATGACTATCCAACTTTTTGACTCAGAAGGAAACAAGGGCAATATTTCACAAACATTGCTCCCCGATATTTCTATCATGACAGGCATCATGGAAAACATACAGAGTAGAGTCAATCACAATCCTGAGGAAATTGTGAGCTTCACCTACCTGTTTAGAGATTTCCGCGATGTTTTTCCTTAGTCTTATGAGGAAATGCATGGCATAGAACCTTCTAATGTCAAGCATGAGATCGAGAAAAATCAACTGTTCTTTTATGGTATTTTTCTTGCTCGTTAATCCGAAAAACCTCGAGTCTTCTTCTTTGGTCTCGTTAAACTACAAATGAAGATAGAAGAGCATTGTTTGGGATATTTTATTGCTCTTTAAAAATACAAACATCCTCGAGCTTTTGTCCTTGCGCTCATTAAATCTATGCAACGATAAATAGAGAACTTTTGGAGACATTTTATCGCTCTTTAAAAACTATAAACACCTCCTAGTTTTTGTAGTAGGACTCATTAACCATATATACCACAATCCGTAAAGAACTTTTTTGGGATATTTTATCTCTCTTTAAACAATAAAAACATCCCCGATTTTTTCATCATTTGCACTCGTTAAATATATGCAAATGATGCTCTGAGCACCTCTTTTTTGATCTAGTTCCAGCTCATGAACTGAAAAAGACAAACAAAGCATCCTTTTTAGGCACTTTTTTCTCTCTCTTTAAGCTAAAAAAATCCTGAGTTGTGTCTTGTTGCTCATTAAACATGCTAAAGATGACCCGAGCATTATTTCAGGTACTTTTTTCAAGCTCGTTAAAAAATGAAAAATCCCAAGTTTTTGTTACTGAGCTCATTAAAATGTCACGACAAAACACAAGTTTAGTTCACCACCTCATACTCATAACAAAATGAGGTCGACATTTATAGGAAAAAGGTTTCTCTTTATCTGGGTCTAGTAGATTAAATATGGAAAAGTAACCAGTACGGGTATACTATTAACCTTTTGTCGCACTTGTTTAACAACTATGACAAAGGGACCACCATGGAGTCTTTCTTTACGATCTTTTCAGATTCTCTATAAATGAAAGGATCACTGAGTTGTCTAGTCTGGACTCTTCAAATACGCAAACAAGATATAGAGTCATTCTTTTTACGATACTTTTCAGACTCTTAAAAAATGAAAAAATCGACGAGTTTTCTTGTCTAAACACATTAAACTAATCAGATAGGGAAAAGATTCGTTCTTTTTGCGATCCTTTTTAGACTCTTTAAACATGAAAAGATTGATGAGTTTACCCATCTAGACTCATTAAAAATTAGATGGGGAAAAGTGGAAATACAACCGTATCCTGAAGCGTGGTTTGGCAGCAAAATTTCCCTTGAACATGACACTCCCTTAGATAAACCATCATTTTGATAGCCTCTCAATATGAACCCTACCAACCTATGATTTTTTAGCCTATATACCCTGATGCCATTGCATCTTTGTATCTTAAACACTTTGTAGTGTTCATGAGTCTTGTGCTATCTGGTTAAAACCGTTGTCATGCCTTCTATTGTTCAAGGGTCCCTGCCTGTTTCCTCAATCAACTGACCCTACATATCCTTTCATCATGCCCTCTGTTGTTTAGACCCAAAAGCTCAAAATATTCTTCAGAAAACAAAATCATCCTTGTCTGGTTTCGTGTCAACTGATGTAGGACACATAATTGCCTACCTTTCGGTAGGTTCCTTCCTATTGACTTCAACACTCTATCTAGGAAGATAACCCATAAACACATTCAGTGACTTGGTGCTTGCAGACATTAGTGGCAGGTTAGCTTGTGCTTGATCACGGGTTTTCGTCATGGACTTCTGGTTAAGTGATTCTACGAGTGTTCGACGACAAAAAATATTTCACACTCGTTAGTTTTCATTGTGCATCTTGGAGACCATCACCATTATCAGTGGCCTTCCTCGCATCTGTTAACAATCTCCATTATTGGTTGGTAATCAGATGATTTCATGCATGTTTGACATCAACTCATTTTATCACATGTATCGATCTATGTTGTTCAGTGAAACAGGAATCAAGACCTTGGGTAAAGCCTTGCATCATTCAACCTTATTTCCTCTCCCAAGCTGTGATATTGTTCTTTGAAGACAGCCATTTCAGGATAATCTATTATGACATTGAATCTTCTCTGTGCCATATTAGCGACTAGCATTGTTATATCTTTGAGGTGAAAGTTACTCTGACATAGCTACTGAGCATGGGATTGCCCGACTCAGGACATGATTTTAGCAATTCATATATATGTACTTTTGTTGTATTAGGTTTTCCTTATCGCCCAAAACTTCTCTCTCTCTACGAAGATTTCAACAAGAAATTACAGTATTTTCATAAAGTATTTCAGCCATCATCTCTTCCTCTGATCTCATACTTTAGGGGGCATCTATTATAGGACAAATTGACCTCCTAATCAACTCAGAGGAGAAACACAAGATGACTGAAAGAATGACCACAGTTGTAGGCCCAGAATCCACCCAAACACTCTCTGTACACTGATAACCTACTTTATAAAGCTTGTTTACAAGCATAAAGGAGCGTTAGTCAACCTGCTAACTCATGTTGTTAGACCAAGGGGAGTGTTAGTGAACTTTAGTGATGCTCAAAGTGGTTAAGACAATGAATCTTCCATTAAATATCTAGATATTATTTCCCTCAATTTGTGCAAGAAAAGTAGGGAAACTCCAAAAATAAAGATATTTGGAGAAATTATATTCTGGAAACAGAGACACATGAGAAAAAGCTAGTAAAAGAGGCAGGTTCATGGTTTTTACCCAAATGAACTACAGGTGGAGTTGGGAAGCCCTAATTCGATTCCTATTTAACCAACGAGAGGGCCATTGCACAAGTGTCAAAGCATTTAGAAGGATAGTACATGGTGTTGTTGTGATATTGTCATATTCTTGAAGGAGCTAGTTGAAATAAGGAGAGAGAGAGAGGAAGAAGGGATAACGAAGACTGATACAACAGGGTTGTTGTAATCACTCTTCGGAATATAGGAATGTGGTTGTGTTCCACTACTCGAAGTGTCAGTGATATTGTGCATTTATTTGTCCATTCTGATGTTTGTTGTGTTGAGTAGATTAGTTACACATTTATAGATGTTTGTTACGGATTCTTTCATTAATTGTCAGAAGTATATGCTGTGATTGGTTTTCTTCATTCTTTTGTGCAGGAATTGTCTTGGAGCCGGTCATGAGGAGTTCTTCTTACCGCACGGAGATCCCCAAGCGAATCTAGAAGGAACCAAAGGTGATCCTTTCTCCATATCTTGTCAATATATGTCAGATAGATGAACATGTGTGTAACAGGTACCTTTTGCAAATAACCTTACGGTCTGTCGAAAGTCCCGGGAAGACTTTCAAGGGTAGTTTTCATCCCATGCATTTTACCCCATAGCAAAAAGTTAAAAAGGCACAAGTATATTCTTAAAAACTCACTTTGAGTCATTTCTAGAAGCTTCTGGAAGGAATCTTGAGGTGGCAAGTTCACTCCCTTAAAGTTCATGCATCCCATACCTTAAGGAGCTAACCCCTTGATGTGAGGATCTTATCCCTTTGAAGGAGGACTTTATCCCTTCATAGGTGGACTTGTAACCTCCTTCCTCTACACTATAAAATGAATCATTGGGCTGGTTACTGGGGAGGTTGAAAGTTGAATATTTTTGAGGTGAAATGTTGTTGGAACTTAGTCTTCTTAATTGAGCTTTTATGAGGAGAGATTAGATACCTCTTTGTTCTCATTTGGAAGAGTGTAAGGCTTATCAAAGTAAAGGAGATTCCTGTTTCGGACCCTGGGAAGAGCTTGTTCAACATCAAGGCTGAAAAGGTTGTAAGGTTTTTCAACTTCAAAGTTAATACAAATAAGTTCGTTTTTCTCAATAAGCTGTTCTTTTATGGTTTATTTTATGGATTCCTTGTTCACAATAATGGACATGATTTATGATATTAGCTATGCAGGTGCTATTTGATGTTATCTTTCTTGTGATTGCAGGTTCTCAAAAGGAAACTCTTTCAAACGGTTGAAGGATGGCTGCTACAAACTAGCGTTGGACATAACGTAGGGTCTAAACACCTCTATAGTTTTTATTTATGAATTTAGAGAAAGATAGATTTTCTTGTCTGCTTGTTGCTAGACTATCTTCTAATACTAGGGAGATCGGTCTTGTCCGCAGGAATCCCAGTAAATGACCCATTTCTACACAGAATACACATTTGTGTGGATTGAACCTAATTTGATAATTCCTACATCTCATAAAGATAACTCGTAAATGAGTGAGATGATTGGCTCTACGTAATGAATGGGCAGGTAAATCATCGAGATAAGGTTGCAAAATGTGATTGATGTCATGAAATGCGTAAGGCATAGCCCTTTGAAAAGTTGCTCCAATGTTCTTCAATCCAAAATTTAATTTACAATAAGCAAATAACCCCCATGGACAAATGAAAGCCGTTTTAGGTCGATCAACAGGGAGTATGTTGATTTGATTGTAATCGGAAAAAACCATCCATAAAGGAGAACATTTCACTGCTGGCACAATCATCAATTATTTGATCAATATAGGGGGTTGGATAATTGTCCTTAGGACAAACTCAATTAATATCCCTATAATTGATACATATGCTTATTGTTCCTTTGTTTTTGTTAACATGAACAATACTCAATACCCAATCTGTTAAAGGAATTGGATAAATAAAACTTGCATGATGTAATTTCTCAACTTCATCTTTAATATCAGCGGCTTTTCTCAAATGTTTCTGACGCAAATGTTGCCGGATAGGTTTATCATCTGGGTAAGTTTTAATTTCATGAACAACAATTGATGGATCAATTCATGGAATTTCTTCATATGACCAGGCAAACACGTTGTGGAATTCTTGAAATAGGGCTTTATAAGTTTGGATTTCATTGTCCATACAGGAAGCACCTATATGAATATTTTGAATAATTTCGGGTTTAACTGAAATGTCAATATGAACCGTTCAAGAGATATTTTCCAAATTTAACTCAGAATCAGGATCTTGCAATGGATTCTATGGTTCTTTGACATAGTCAGTAGTAAAAATAAATGAAAAATCATTTTCAAAATGATCAAGCTCAGGTAAAACGAAGATCAATGATGAAGATCTTCCCATGGTAAATCATCAATAGACAAAAGTTCACAAATCTGCTCATCAGCATGAACAAGATTAGAAAATGTTGTTGAAGCTAAGGTTGATATCGAAAGTGATTCCCCATGGACCACATTCATTGGATCAGTTTCGGTTGAACAAGAGTCAGAAAATGATTGTACAACCTAATATGCAATTTCAAAGGGACTCAAAGGCATTGCGTTACCAAATGAATCCACCTCATAATCGAAAGGTACGATCCAAGGATAATCAAAAGCAATAGTATTTTATGAAATCATATGAATAGTTGCAATAGAAGGTGATACGTTATGAGGAGGGAAGGAAAAAGTTCCTAGTAAACCAGAATATTTAATCAAACCTACCCCAACATCCTTGTAAGGGATAGTTGTTTTACCGACATGCTGAATACTATATGAAGAGGCTGGGTCGGATGAAAAATAAGTCAGCTGGTCTATTGTAACGATCTTTCCATTATGAGGAAACTTGATAAGCCGAAAGAGCAATGAAACAATAGCAGTCATAGCATAAGACCAAATACGAACCAAGAGAAGGTTGTAATCTAGAGGGGCATCAACCACTTCCACATCTAGATTTATAGTTTTTCCTTTGACCCCTATAGGTAAATCCTACAGAATGCCAAAAGGATGGAACCCTTGACCATCAAAAGCCTTTAGAATCATCGGATACTGATTGAGTGCGGGAGAAGCAAGCGATCTTCAACAATGGATCGATATAATACACGTAGAAGCTCCCTCATCAATCACCGTCTGAAAGAAAGGTCTATTTTTTAGTAACACTGGAATCTGGAAAACCATTTGATGAGGTAGGTGGGGTGTACTATTCTCTAAATCGAATATTATTAGGTTCGAATCCTGAATATCAACAGCTCCTATAGCAGACAATATTAATTTACATTGTGCTTGGCATGATTGTAGCACTTCCAAAGCCGACATTGCTAAAGGGGAAATAGATAAGTCTTCAACAATGTTATAATTTTGAGCAAATCTCGCATGTGGATTGAAAGCTGATTTCCAAAGTATACCTTTAGCAGTTAGTTTGATTACTAAGTCAGGGTTAGGTTTCTCGATCTGTAGCGGAGCAGATCTAGGAGGAGCTGTAGTTGATGGGTTTGAATTAGAAGATTCTGCTTCTTGACCACCAACAGGATTTTTACTACCATAATCTTCTGATCGTGTCATAATCCTGACATGAGACATCATCATAATGGGTTCTTCTGAGGCATTTGAGAAAGAACCAATCATCTTACTATCTTGATTAGGAAAAGGATCCTTCAAGGCAGTAGGCGTTTGAGAACGTTTGACGATTTTTGAAACCTCTGCTCGATGTGGGCAGTCTTTAGTAAAATGATCCTCGTCACAAATGAGACAAGGATAGCGAGGTTTACATTTCTCGTCAGTAGATTCACTTTTATCCATTTTCTCTTTTGAGTTTTGTTTGTTTTTCTTCTTCCCCTTCTTTTTACCATCATATTTTGTTTTGGCCATAGATGATTCTACGACATGGATATAGGTAGGAGTTTCAGCGAAAGAATCTCCTGTCGGGGAATCTTGTAAAGTTATAATAGGAGAGGAATTCTTTGAAGATTTCTTCTTGCTTTTAGTACCAATTGTACTAATAATAACATCAGTGGCATGAGACTCTAAAGGAGCTGTAGTTATTTGTCTATGTTTCGAAAGATCGAGGATTTTTTCATGTAAAGTACCTGACTGCATATAGATGAGGTCAAGGTATTGAGCCTGAGCAATTACTTGCTCTTTAGTAACAACTCCTGCCTTAGTTACATTTTTAGTGATTTTAGGTAATAATGATTTTATGAACCATTCCACTAAAATTTGATCCAGAATGAAAAATTTCACCACATGTTGTCTATGTCGCCATTCATGAATATGATCAAAAATATATGTGTGCGTGGATTGTTTTAATGAAGTTAACAATTCCGTGTCGTTATCGTATCTAACAGGCAACTGAAAGTGAGTTAAGAAAGAGGTGGCTAACTTACTAAAATTATAAAAAGAGCCTTGTGGTAACTCAATGTACCATTTGGTAGCAAGACCAACTAGAGTTAGTTGAAAAAGACAAGCAAATTGAATCATCAATTATGGAATTAGATGCACACCAGAGGTGATAAAGCATCACATGATTTGACGGATCCTCTCCTGACTTACCCTTGAACTTCTGGATACCACTGGGTAATTTATTAGGCATTGGTGGCCAATACAGAAGATACTAAATCAGATCATTCATAAGGCACGACAAATTAGGTAAATCCAAAGTTGCAATAAATGGTAAATGACAATTAGGGTCACAAAAACCTTGGGTAACAAGACCAGCCCTAGGAGGAGGATATCTAGGATAACCTAGAATTGGATTTGCATTACGAATATTATAACCTCCTAGGAAACTAGGATTAACCAGACCAAACTGGGGTTGCTGAGGCTGTTGATAAGTATAGCTAGGGTACAGTTGATACTGATAGTCTGGTTTTTGTATAGTAGGACCAAATTGATATTGTCCCTGGTACGGTTGATAAGTGAATTGCGGTTGACTTGTGACAACTGTACTTGGACCAGCTTGTCCTATAGGCATGTGGACCGAAGCCTGAACTGTGGGTCCTAACTGTGGTAAAGAGGCTTGAGGAGATTGCACTGATATAGGAATAGTAGAAACTGGAGCTACCGATACTCCAAAAATAGGTGTGGTAGGTTGAACAGAAGCTACAGTAGTTGCATCAGTAGTTTGAGGGGGAGTTTGAGGTGAACTAGGCCCAGGCTGTTGAACTACACCAGGTGCAAAAGTTTGAACAGTAGGCTAGACAGGTTGTTGGGTTAAACCAGAAACCAAAGGTTGTCTAGGTTGACTTGATAACTACACATTAGGTTGCATAGTCTATTGAATTTGAGATGGATCCCACACCATGTTCATTCCAAGGTATGGACCCATAAAAGGTTGTGCATATGGAGGACCATAACCGGGTTGAGCGTAGGGCTGATAATTAAGTGGTGCATTTCTAGCTCCTTGTACAAATGGTTGACCAGAAGGTGGTTGGAAACCTTGAGTTGGATACTGACCTTGAGGTTGATAACCCTGAAGCATGTACTGAAACTGGGGTTGACCTTGAGGTATGTATTGAAACTGTGTTGACCTTGAGGTATGTATTGATTCTGGGGTTGACCTTGAGGTATGTACTATCCCGAAGGTATGTATTGTACTTGAGGTTGTCCCCCAGGTGGTAAATTACTACCTAGAGGTTGCCCCTTAAGCAGTAATTGACTACGTTGACGTTGCCCCCTAGGGGGTACCTAACTACCTTGAGGTTGCCCTTCAGGCAATAACTGACTACCTTAGGGTTGCCCCCCAAGTGGTAATTGACTACCTTGAGGTTGTGGATTTGCAATACTACCAGACATTATAAGGATTTTTTCTGTGCTCAACGGTTAAGTTCCATTATTACCAGTTGATAGATCATGTCCGATTGGTTGAGGAGATGCTGCTGAAAAAGTACCAGTGAGTGGCTGGTACCCCGAAAGAACAGAAGGACCACCATATAAAAATGTTTCCAATGTTTGGGAAAACATAGACGACTATCTCGACATATTCAATGGAGGATAATAACCTCTGGGTGTTTGATGAAAAGGAATTCGAGGTGGTGAAAAACTAAGACCTGGGTTTTCTAAAAAGTTTGTCAATGGTATGTACCAAGTTTCACTCCTAAAGCGACTGTAGAAAATTGATTCACACTCCCTAAGTTCTAAAGTTGGTTGACTTTGGGGGAAGAATTATGTCTTCGTCTAAACTAACAAGTTCTTCAATAGAAATGAGACCATAAGGAAGATTTTGGGTAATGATATTTCCTACCCTGGGTGAACGAGGACCACTAGAAATTGGAGAAGCAAATCCTGAAGATGGAGTAGCAGCAAGTTCAGTTTCAAGCTCAGAAATTTCAGGTTCTTCAGCTAATTCACTAGTAGGAGAAGTACTACCAATAACTTTGGAAACTGAAATTGGCTTAGAAATATGCTCCATTATTTGTACTTGATAATTAGGATGAACAATTAAGGATGACTCTTCATCTTCTGGTGACCTAACTCTATTGTCACTACGTGATACAAGATCTCGTAGCCCTTCAAGCTAGCTTGGTGTATACTCAGGAGGTTTCCCCCGAAGTTTACGAGATTGTCTCGGTAACTCAACCACGATTAAATATTTAATTAATCACACGCAAAAAAAGAGAAATTTCAATAAATCCACCTAAAGTATCTAAAGAAACAAACAATTGAATCACACGCCTAAAAAATCTAAGAGTTCAAACCACACACAAATAGTAACTTCCCGTACTAAAAACACTAGTTGGTGATGAAATCCAACATTGTAGAATTTTAATACAGAAAGGGCGGTTAGAACAGTTACCCCAACAACCTGCTTACTGAAACAGAATGGCACACGTTTCTTCACAAAACCATCTCAAGTGAAGAGAACCCCCCAGAGAGTCCAAGTGAGTCTAGTTGACATCTTCTCCAGGTATAGTGAGACCCGTCCTTTACCGTCACCTTAGGAAATAATCTTAAGTTTATGGACACTAAGGTTACCGACAACAACAAATACAACTAGGGGAATAGTCTACGATCCGATCTACGTGCAAGGGTAGAGTAACAAAGCTCAATCCCCTTGAAGACTCCTCAAAATTATCAATCTAAGGTTTACCAACAAGTGACTACTTAATAGGAGGTTTACCATTTGTAATATGTGCAAATCTTCTATCTTTCCCAATGAAACAGACTTGATTGTCTCAAAGGTTCAGACATGATCTCGTGATTGACTCCTTTAAGAGGAGCTTCCCAGAATGTATCAATTACAATTGGAGTTATTTCCTACTGCAAGACATAGCTACTTGTTTGTTTTAACTATCTTGGAGAGTTAATTACTCACTACTCCAAGATACTAGCCTAAGCTATATTGGTGGTAAGAGCCCTAGAAATAAAAATATTACTAGATCAATTTTAATTAAGCGTTACTTTTATGGGTTGTTCCTCAAGTCAATAGGTATGGAAATGAAACTTTGATGGTGTGAAGACTTGACTCCAAAACACTAAAAAATGCAACTAAAATGATAAACAATTCGTTTTTCCTTCTATGAATTTCTAGCTAAAAGAAAGAGTTCAAGAATGAAATTCTTTGAGAAACAAATCTTTCTTTCAACATGTAAATGAAAAGAAAATCTTTTTGTATTTTTCAATAAGAACTCAAAACAAGACTACTAATTATGCTCGCAATAAATCCCTTTCCTTTTCAAAACTTGAAACTACAACAAACAATTTCTTTCAAAAGAGATCTACAATTTCTAGAAAACACTCAAAACTACAAAATTAAACTTGAGATCTAAACACTTCTATCCTAATTGAATGAAAGCTTCAATTCTTTTTGAGGATGTTTTACTTAGTTGTTCAGTAATCTAAGGATTAATTCGTTCATAATAACAAATCAATCAAAAACATTCAGATATGTTTTCTTTTATAAAAATGAAATTCAAAGGTTATGACAAAGCTTGTTAAATATTTGCAAAGAGAAAAGTAAATCTATTTCTCACAAAGGACAGATTTGACAACCTAGGCAGACTCATTAAGAAGACAAAAAGGCACAAGGTAATCTAAGGTTTCTTAGGCTTCTGATCTTTGAGTCACTACAAAGACCAAGTGAAAACCACTCCAGGCATGCAAAACTTCTAGAAAATCATATAAAACAAAAATAACGTTGGAACTTACTCACAAAAGATTTTTGACAAAACACATGCAGATCTAGGAAGACACTAAAAGTTGTAAATGAAACCTAAACTTAACTGGAAGAAAACATTTTAGGTTTTTTTTTTTAATTTCACAGGGTCCGCAAGCTCCTAGAAGAACCAAATGCGGTACTGCTTTGTGTACTAAAGGATGAGTGCGGAGATGCCCGTACTATCTGTAAAGAGAAAGTGTGGTCCCTTGAAAACTTTGAAAAACAAAAAACAAAAAATAATCCAGATTCCAAAAACTACCCAATCCAACGCACATCAAGCAAAAACTAGAAATGAGAACAAGTTTCTCAAGTCAAAGACAAAGGAAAACCAAAAACCAAATTCAGTTCCCCGGTGGAGTCGCCAATTTGTTGGCCGGATAAATCGATCTTGTGAACAAGACCAATCTCCCTAGTATCACAAGATAATCTAGCAACAAGCAGAAAAGAAAATATATCTTTCTCTAAACATATGCGATTCATAAATAAAAACTATAGAGGTGTTTAGACCCTACCTTAAGTCCAACGCTAGTTTGTAGCAACCATCCTTCAACCGTTCGAAAAAGTTTACTTTTGAGAACCTGCAATCACAAACAATCAAACATCAAATAGCACCTGCATAGCTAATATCATAAATCATGTCCATTATGGCGATCAAGGAATCCATAAAATGAACCATAAAACAACAGCGTATTAAGAAAAACAAACTTATTTGTATTAACTTTGAAGTAGAAGAACCTTACATCCTTTTCTGCCTTGTTGTTGAACAAGCTCTTCTTGGGTCCGAAATAGGAATATCCTTTACTTTGACAAGCCTTACACTCTTCCAAATGAGATCAAATAATCTCTCCTCATAAATTCTCAGTTAAGAAGACCAAGTTCCAGCAACATTTCACCTCAAAAATATTCAGCTTTCAACCTCCCCAGTAACTAGCTGAATGCTTCATTTTATAGTGCAGAAGAAGGAGGTTACAGGTCCACCTATGAAGGGATAGAGCCCTCCTTCAAAGGGATAAGCTCCTCACATCAAGGGGTTATCTCCTTAAGGTATGCGATGCATGAACCTTAAGGGAGCAAACTTGCCACCTCAAGATTCCTTCAAGAAGCTTCTAGAAATGACTCAAAGTGAGTTTTTAAGAATATACTTGTGCCTTTTTAACTTTTATTGGGGTTCGTACCCATAACACAGAGACAGAGTGGTCAGGTGCGTAGGAGACATGACCATTAGGTGCGGAACCACAAGTAATGCTAAGAAAAAGTGTGGAACCAGAGTTTTAGAGACTTTTGAGGGCTTTCTCTCATCTTCAAGGCTTGATATAAAGAACTGAGGCTGAAGACTTGCAAAGGAGGAAAGTATGAGTGGTAATGGACTCACACAAATTGCAGAATGTTAATGTGACAATTTTTTGTGCAACAGTACAAAGGCATTGTTGAAATGTGGCAACAAGAATATTCCAATTTTAATTTGTCCTTGAATTAAACTTGAGAATTAAAATTTTAATTTATTCTCACCAGCTGTTTGAAAAATAATTAATTAATTCATCTTGGATTAATTATTTGGAGAAATTCAAACATGAAGTCTTTGTAAAGTCATGCAACAATTATCCCTTTGATTAATGAACTTATCCCTTAATTAAGGAGATAAGGATGAGTTGTATTTGAGTTGTAATTAGTTAGCTCAGTTAACTGAGTTAAGTCTAGTTAAATTAGTTCCAAACAGTTTGAGGAATTAATTGTGAGTTTAGTCAGTTAATGCATACATGCATGAAACTAGTGTACTCTAGATAACTGAATATTCTCTCATAAATAACTCACGCATGTCAGTTCAGACAAAGGGCCAGTTGAGATTAAAGGCAGGGATAGTGTATTATCTATTGCTAGAATTTTCCTATAAGAAAATCTCTTGCATGCAGAAGGAATTCATTCCTTGAGATATGCACAGTTTTACGATGTGTTGGAGTAGTGTGTAAGATCAGTGTCACACAAGGTTACAACAAGAACACCCAGGGAAAACAGCCCAAGGAAATAGGAGGCTTGGAGGACAGAGGGAAAGGCATATGAGTTGTCTAGTCTGTCTATGAGCAGTGAGAGGGATTATACTGAGAGCTGGATAGCTGTGAGAGCTAAAGCTTTGTGTAATCTTGAGATATTTCCACTTGTATGTTAATACAGATAGTGGGATTTTTAGCTGAGGCTTTCGCCAGAGTATTATTTTGTGTTTCATGTGTGATTGATTCTTCTTCTCTGTTATATGTGTTCTGTTTGATCTTTCTCATCGATTAAGCTTCTGAAAGTTTGATTGTAGAAGTAGATTAATTATTTTTATTTATTACATTGCATAATCAGATTAATCTACAGTGGGAATTTCTACATGCAGAGTATATTGCAGTAGCAAGAGCAACATGTGAAGCAATTTGGTTGAAGAAAGTATTGTTAAATATAAAACAAGAACCAAGATATGCCACAACAATTTATTGTGATAACTTGTCTACCATTGCCATAACTAAAAATCTAGTGTTTCATAATCACAACAAGCACATTGATATCGAATATCATTCCATAAGAGACTATGTGGCAAAAGGAGAAATTGAAATAAAGTTTTGTACAACAATTGAACAACTTGCAGATATATATACCAAAGCACTACCTAAAGGGAATTTCGAATACATGAGGTATATGCTTGGAATCACCTCAGTAAGCATTAATGGGGAGTGTCGAGGATAATGCCTAAACTGAGTTATGTAATTGCTGACAAATTAACCTGCAAATTTTGTGTTCTAAGTTATGAGAATTAGGACAACAAATTAATAGATGTAGTCAATTATCATTCAAAAAATTATTAGGGACAGTAGAATAGTCAAATAATGGATAATCAAATTAGAAATATGTTGGCTATATAATAATGTATTCATTTCTCCTATGGAGATATGTGATTCCAATGAGAGTTCAGCTGATGGATTGAGAATCAGACTTCTCTTATTTTTGTTCATTATTTTTGTTTATGTTTTCATATGTATTCTCTTAATAGATTTAATAGTAAATGGATTCAGCACCATCAAAAACCTTTAGGGCACCTAAAATTATGAAGTTTGATAACTTTTCCTTAGATTTAAAAAATCCCTACCAGATTTTTTCAAAATATGACAGAATTTCCTTAAATTTCAGAACAAAAAAGCATAATCGTTAGACTACGGCTAAAGGAATATATTCCATGTAAGAAATCAAGCATTTAGATATTTAGGTTGCATTGGCCATGCATAGGATCTTTTAGAACCTTTAGATAGTGAAATGGAAAGTCTTCGGATAGTAACCTAGTATCGCCTCACTGGGTCAAACATACATTCTATATTGGCGTTTTCAAAAACATAAATAATAATATGTCCTTCAAATGTCATTATGTGTGGCTACCATTACTATAGAATAATTTAGTTAATAACTAATATGACTAAGGATAAAAGAGAAAGGATTTCTATTTATGCACCAACCCAAGTAATGAATTCTAACGAGAGAAAACAAAATGAGTAGCCAAAATATGAATAGGTAGATAAAGTATAATTATTCTATGGATAAATAATTTAATTGATTATATTAGTACTATAAAGATTAAGTATTGAAAAAAAGGTTTGGGTTGATATGATAAATTCTATTCATTCATTGACAAGAATCATGAACCAATTTATGTAATATAGTTGATCTATTATTATGAGTAAGAGTGTAGTGTCAATCCTAAAGATGTGAAGTACTCTAGGTAAAAATTACTTGAATTTTTTTATATAAAATTGCGATAGTTACCAATATAAAGTATATTTCTTTCTATAATTCATATTTTCAAGGGTAGGAGAAAATAAAAAAATTGGTCATGAAATTGATTGGAAGTGAAATGAAAAACTAATGTCATTGAGTTTTACTAGTCCGTTCTAAAATTTTAACTCCCAAATAATCATCTCTAAGTTGAGGACTAAAGAATAGTTGATTGAGCCTTATGAGATAACTCTTAAGTATGGTTATGAGAGAAGAAAAATATTTGACCTATCCCAACCAAGGAGAGCATGAAATTCAATAGGGAGATCTTGAAATTATGTAGGATTGATTCAATCAAGCTATTGAGTATTGGAAGCAAGTTATAACACCTATTGAAATTACATCCAAGCAAAACATTAGTTAAATATAATAGGTCACTAAGGAGAATGATAATTTCTATTATCAGTAAATCATTTTAATAATTGAATATATGATTTTAATCAATATAGTCCTTTAAAAATATTCCATAAAATTATATTCTATTCCATTGAAACCTTATAGGGGCATATTGGAAATATAACAAATAATAGCTTCTCTAATTATGGATTATTAATGGATCTTCTTATTAGCGATAAAATCCATCCACATGTATTTCATTAATGACCTATGAATGATGATTTATAATGGATCAAAGAACTTTGATATCGAACATACGAAGGAATATCAATCGATGGATAAATATCTATACCATATATAAAGATATATATTTATCCATCTAGAAACAATGTAATAGTGAATGAGAAATGCATTTTACATCACACTAGAAAGACTTTTTTCGAATGACAACTATTCACAATCCATTGAGAACCTCATGGATAAGTCATAATAAAATTCAACACCTCCCTCATCAACTTTCCTATCATAGTTGGTCTACTCATAAACTAAAAAATAACGGGAGAAACAAGTTGAGTTATATCTATCGATGGATCACTAATTCCTATTAATAGGCTTCTTCTTATTTATGCCCCATCCAAAAAACGGAGAAATCAATGATCATTCATTCATTATAACTAGAAGTAAAGATCATAGTGGAGAGGGATTCTATAAAAACCTATTTTAAGAGGTGGGATGAACCCGATCTTTTCTCAAATATGTTAAGTAAAGGCCTTGATATTACCACTCAGTTTTGAAACTTGCATGTTGACATCCATAATTTTGATAGCCATATTGATGATTTAAAAAATATTTCTCACAAAGTATTTAGAGTTTATTTTATTCAAATAGCAATCATATTTATTTGATTGAGTGGGATGTATTTTCATGGGGTTCATTTCTCTATTTATGAAGCATGGCTAGGGAATATCACTCATAGTAGATCTAGTGCACGATAAAAATTGAATGGGGATATAGATGGAGGTTTTGGAAGGATAAAAATGTCATGTAGGTTCTTCCATATTCTGTGAGAATATGAAATAATTAGTGAATTATAACTTTATTTCACAATAATTATCACATTGATCTTTTTAGTGCTAATTTCTTTTCTAGTTGGTTCCATTATGAGAAATTTACCCCAAATTTGGCTCTCGTTTCTAGGATGTAGAATCCATGTTGAACCATCATTTAGTAGGTTGGTGAAGACATGGTTCTTTATGTTGAACCAGACACAAAGTACAAGTCTCGCTACCCATTAACAAACTTCTAGATGCTAGAGTGGATCCTAAAGGGGTACCACTTCCTCTAGAATTTATTTTGAATTGTGATTTTTTGGCACAACTTTATCCCATTTTTGTGGGGGGTTGGCCATTTTTTTACGCTGATATGGTCATAATATTTAGAATTGTAGACTTTTTCTTGGAGGATTAAAACCAGTAATTTGGGTTTGTGGCTACAAAATGTCTTCCATCATCATTTGGTTATTGTAAGTAATTTCCTCATAGTTAGCCATATGTATAAGACTAATTTGATCATTGGCCATGACCTCAAGGATATTTAGAAGCTCATAAGTATGTGTTCAAGCAAATAGGGTGAACATATTTAGTAAAAGTTTGCACTAATAGATGTTGGCCAGATAAATCGATCTTGCAGACGAGGCCAATCTCCCTAGTATCAAAAGATATCTAGAAACAAGAAGGACAAGCAAATCTATCTTTCTCTAAACATTTATGGTTCATTAATAAAACCTATAGAGGTGTTTAGACCCTACCTTAAGTCCAACACTAGTTTGTAGCAGCCATCCTTCAACTGTCAGAAAGAATTTCCTTTTGATAACCTGCAATCACAAGCAAGCACACATCAAATAACACCTGCATAGCTAATATCATAAATCATGTTCATTATGGTGATCAAGGAATCCATAAAATAAACCATAAAACACAGCTTATTGAGAAAAATAAACTTATTTATATTAACTTTTAAATAGAAGAACCTTACAACCTTTTGTGCGTTGATGTTGTACAAGCTCTTTCGAGGGTCCGAAACATGAATATCCTTTACTTTGACAAGCCTCACACTCTTCCAAATGAGATCAAAGAGGTATGTAATCTCTCCTCACAAAAGCTCAATTAGGAAGACTAAGTTCCAGCAACATTTCACCTCAAAAATATTCAGCTTTCAATCTCCCAAGTAACTAGCCCAATGCTTCATTTTATAGTGCAAAGGGAGGTTACAGGTCCACCTATGAAGGGATAGAGTCCTTCCTCAAAGGGATAAACTCCTCACATCAAGGGGTTAGCTCCTTAAGGTATGGGATGCATGAACCTTACAAGAGCGAACTTGCCACCTCAAGATTCCTTCCAGAAGCTTCCAGAAATGACTCAAAGTGAGTTTTTCAGAATATACTTGCACCTTTTTAACTTTTACAGGGGTCCACACCCATAACATAGAGACAAAGTGGTCAGGTGTGCAGGGAACATGACCATTAGGTGCGGGACCAAAGGAAATGCTAAGAGAAAGTGTGGAACCAGAGTTTTAGAGACTTTTGAGGGCTTTCTCTTATTTTCAAGGCTTGATATGAAGAACTGAAGCTTAAGACTTACAAAGGAGGAAATTATGAGTGGTGATGGAGTCACACAGATTGCAGAAAGTCAAAGTGACGATTTTTGTGCAACAGATTGCCCCCTAAAGTGTGAAGTCTGTAATAGATGAGGATAGAATTTGTCATCTAAGAAGAGTGAAGTACTTTATCGTTTCAAGGATCATCTTGTGGACACCCCAGTCGGAACCCGTAAAAACATTCAATGTAAAATATATATATGTGAACATATCATCGCTATGGTAGGAATTCCCATGCTCAGATCAAAACTAACTAGAAAACTAACTAAAATGTTCTGATACAGGAATGATTTTGTAATACATCACGAGTATAGACATATGTAGACACAGTATGGGTGCAACCATATGTTTATGAATAGTCCACTATATAATGAATAACAAAATTCCTTGCAACCTAGATGGTAGAAACTAGATCCAGGGTTTTGA
Organism: Pinus taeda; assembly: GCA_000404065.3. NCBI lineage: Eukaryota > Viridiplantae > Streptophyta > Pinopsida > Pinales > Pinaceae > Pinus > Pinus taeda. The sequence continues at coordinate 25,913 of APFE030395302.1, forward strand.
TTTTTGCTTCCCGAACTAGTATGATTCTATCCATGTGAATGAATGTGTCGAAGTCGAACATGGTAGAAACCACTTGATTACCAGTCAATGATGTAAATAGTTAACAAGTGTGAGAGGAACCACCAGTAATGTCAATGGCTCTCAAAGTACTCAGTACAATTCAAGAAATGTGAAAATGAGCTGATGTCGAACATGTCATAGAATCCTTTGATCAAAGGTCAATGATGCAACCTGTCGTAGAAGGCGAGAATCCTACCATGAGGGCATGCAGATTCCAAGGTACTGATGATTTCTAGATCATCTTTCTAGATAATGAGCTGAAGTATATAGAAAGCGATCTGTCGTAGGCAAGCCCACAACATGAAATCATAGATCACGTTTTGAAGAAATATATTTAGTAAGGACTAACTTAGGGATGGTCAAAATGGATGACATATATTTTTCAAATGTATGGTTTATTTGAACTGGCCTCTTGAACACATAATGACACTGCAGACGGTTTGGTGACAATTGACCCAAAGCTAATACCCAGAAACTGGCTTAAGATTTTCAATATGGTTTGATTAACTATTAGGCAAAGGATTTCCCAACCCAAGTAAACAAAAAGTGTTGTGTTCAAGAGTGGTTAATTGTTTTTCTAAAACACAAAGTATAACAGGTTCATTTTCTCTCTTTTCCCCCACCATTTCTGGCAAGTACCTCTTTATTTTTGACAAGCTTGAGGAGGATAACATTTGCTTGGCTATAAGCTTATCCTTCAGATGAGTCCAAGTTAGTTTAAAATTTGAACCCTAAGAAGGAGTGGTTTGTTCCTATCTAAAATCGAACAGGTCCTTTAATATTAAATTTTAACGAGTCCAGTATAGGAAAAACTCGGTGTTTTTCAATTTTAGGGAGTTAGAAGAAAAACTTAAGAAAACTCCATGGGTGTCCTTTTTCATAAATTTGTGTCCCCCAAACGTGAAAAAGTATAAAATAATACTTGAGAGAACCGCTTGACCATTACGATCAAGGAGTACTTTTCATAGTTAGTGGCACCGATCTGAAAAAAGTAAAAAAGTTATTGAAGACACGTCATTTTAAAACCAATATCGAACTTGAAACGACAAAAGCCCGGTGATATTTTCATGTTTATATGGTCAGAAAAGAGTTGTAAGTGGACCGCCTTTCAATTCTATTTAACGAGTTTAAAAGGGAAAAACTCGGCAATATTTTCATATTTTACGAGTCAGAAAAGAGCTTAAAGAGGACTCCAATGTTTTGCTTTCTCGTAAATTTTGGAAGAGTCCGAAAATGTGAAACAATATGCTCTTTGTTGAAAATGATCAATTATCCCTGAAAATCCAATATTTTGCACAAAAACTCAAAACATTAATCACACATGTTTAAAAAAAAATAAAAATGCATCAAAAGTTACTTTTTTAAAGTAAAAAAATTAATTGATTAAAAATTCATTTATTCAAAAAATCTTATAAAAGGGGATTTTGTAAATTCATTTTTACCGTTTGACTTCAGAGTGAGAAGTGAGATCTTTTGAGTAGAAAACTTTCTATGACGATTGCGGAAAATCCATCCGTTGGAATCAAAAACCATTAGCTCCAGGTAATCCACATCATCCTTATCTTGCATTTCAACCATTTACATTTCGTTTTTAGGCTTTAAAATTGATTTTTTAGGAGAATTTGTTTTTAGAAAAACACTCGCGAGGGTCTGCAGGTACAACATGCGGCCCCTGCGGACCTAGAATTTTTTCTACAAAGGAAAAATTCAGGGTTCCGCACCTATTGCTTAGGACGAGTGTGGACCTATGCACTGTCCCTAACTAGTGGGTGCGGACCTCGCGAAATAGGTTTTAAAAATTCCAATTTTCTCCATTTCCGCCGAAAAATTTTGAACTAAATTGTTCTAATACATATTTTTTGCAATGTAGGACATACAAAATGCTTATTTGGTGGGAACGCGAGCATAAGGATGTGGATCTAGCCACATTAATTCATCCACCTACAATACGGGCATTAAAAGCATGTGGAATATTTAAATTTTGGGCCATACCCGACATGAGGGCCCAAGTAGACTTCTTGCAATGGCTGGTAGACAGGTGGAGCATACAGGACTAGTGTTTCATGATTGGTTGCCACTGGCTCAAAATCAAGCTAGAGGACATATATTTCTTTACTAGTCTTCCCAAGAGAGGTGAACGATTATCTCTTTTCGGGACTAGGTCATTTGGCCAGTCTGTCACTAGTCTCCGATTAGAGTTTTGCAATGACAAAACATAGGACAAACGGATAGATATTAAAACTATCTCCCGTCCTAAACATAAGGTTATCGCGTTCACTGTCACTAGACTATGTGGGAGTGTAGCATTACATGTAGCTACCAGATCCCAGATGCGAATGGCAGTAGACTGTTATCGAGGTACCATCTTCAACTGGCGCAAGGCTGTGTTGGCGAATGTAAAAGGCCAACTGACTAGAGTAAAGAACGGACAACTAAAAAACTTTGGATATGGTTTCCTAGTTGTGAGATTTGGTCTAAAGAGGGTACCTATGTTGGTCCCACAGCATCTTTTTGTTGAGGCTAGTCTTCCTCGAGAGCCTAGGATAATGCACTGGGTTGCAGTGATGGCCCGTCATCCTGAGGAGGGTTCAGAGGTTGTCTGATTTCCACCTGAGTATTTTCGTTGGTTGAGGAACCAACTTTTTGTGATTTAGGATTTTCCATATGCTAGGATGGATTATCGTGGTGACCCAAACATGGCTCTTCCACAAGGAGAGCAGCGGGATGATTCAGGTAAATTCATTTTCAACACTTTCTAAGTTTTATCTAATTTTTTTTGTTTTTTTTTAAATTGTCCAAAACTAATAGTAAATTCTTTTAAATGCAGACGTGGGTCCATGACGACCAGCCGCTCTCCATCCTTATGAGAGGACACACCCAATTGCAGTAGTGTCGTCCCCACAGGACCAATCTATTGAGACCCTGAACGAATTTGAGAATCATCTAGAGCGTTTGACAACAGATATTCTAGAGACTAGCATAGATGATATCCCACTTAGGTTATAACAATATGTGATTGGGGTCCCAAGACCTTTTAGGAGGTTCCTTTGTAGGGTGGCCCGAGTATTGGTTTCTTATCGTGATCATCACCAAGGATCGGATGATCACTTTTGTAGACTCGCACGACATTTTATGTCTTTTTGTACTATTATTTTTGCCGATCATAAGGTGTTTTTCAACATATGATCGAAGACGATGCATATTTGACAGACTTCTATGCTATGATATATCACTATTACTGGCTATCTTATATAACATGTTATGAGAAGCAACTGCATCTGCTAATGTATTTAAATATCTTGGAATATGATGATATTCAATGTAATCAAATTCACATTCCAAGAGACGAACTCTAAAAAATAATCTTAATAACACTGGATTTCTAATGGCATAAACCCTGTCAAGCTGTAATACAACGAGTTCAAAATCTAACCTAACAATTAAACTCCAAATCTCAAATGAGATGGATTCAGATAATAACTCAATCACTGCACTATACTCTGCAATGTTATTCGTTGCTTGGCCAAGGCTCACCCCATGATAGATACTAACTCATCAAAGGGTGAATAGATAACCCAAGCCGTGGAAGAAATGTTTCGTGTATTACGACAAGCACCATCAGCAAGACTGATATATGTTTGACGAGACGTCGACATCTGCAATATCAATAGTAAAATAAAGATAAGTAGGAATAATGATAAAAACACTCTCTAAACTAGGCACACATTTCTAATCTAAAACACACCATCTAGAAAGAAACTAATCTAATAAAAATCTCCACACCAAGGTTTAGATAAAGTCCATTTCTGGTTTTACTCAAAGAGACACCATCAAAATCTACCAATTCATAGGTCCCTTTTGCAAACTTTCGCTTAACAATATAAGGACCATGCCACATAGGTACAAATTTTCTAACCCGTAGTTTATCGTTTGCTTGATTGTATAGTAAGACTAGGTCTCCTTCTGAAAAATTACGAGGTGTAACATTTCGGTCGTACTGAGCTTTTGTTCGTTTTGCATGAGTTTCGATTGCTAATGCAACATCACGTCGATTCTCATCTAGTTGAGCTAGGTACAACAAACATTTCTCCTCTTCAGAAGTGGCTGGGAGTAATTCTATGGCTATTTGCAGTGATGGAGTTTCGCATTCAATGGGTAACACTGCTTCCAAACCATAAACCAATTGAAAAGGGGTGAAACCAGTTGATGCTTTTACTGAGGTTCATGTTGGAAGAATCACCGTACCTCTATAGAATCTGTAATTTCCACCCTGGGGATCCTAGTTACTGGCTTGTAATGTTTACCAATACCTGCGGGTTATGGTGTAACGACAAACCTCCACATGGTATCAGATCTATTTGAGGGCCGCGTCCGTTGTTGATCCAAATCTGAAGCCGGTAGAACTGCATGCGACTGCCATATCCTAGATCTGTTGTTTCTGACTGCTTTTGGGATGAGAGGACTGCTCTATTGTGTTGGGAGCATCTGTTCCAGTGAGGAACCCCTTTCGTTTCACGCGAAAAAGTTTCCAGTAACCCTAGTTGCGTCATTTTTTAGATCTGGAGGTATACAGTGTTTATTTGCAGTTTACTGTTATTTTCTCTCTCTTTATTTCGGTTTCGGTTTAATTAGCTATTTTTTTTACTGGATCTATACCTTTCATTTCTACCTATGCTCTTTTCCCTGCGACTCTGTGCGATCTGGGCAAATCAGAAACAGAAAGGAAGATTTTTTTCTCATGCGTATGCTCTTTTCCCTGCACCTTAGTGTGATCTCGGAAAATCAGAAA
>APFE030395305.1:0-20128 GCA_000404065.3 Pinus taeda
GATAGGTTGTTGAAACTCTCGTATTGCTATTGTAATTTTGGAGCACAGTTCAGTTTTCGTTCCTTTTTGTAAGCCAATTTGGCATGACATTAGATTATGAATAAAGAAGGCAGTTTGTGATCTGGTTCTGAGTTTCTTAAGGAGACTATAGCTCTCAGGTTAGGGCCCAACCTGAGAGCCATAGATCCCCTCTGCTGTAGTGTTGTTTCCATTTCATTTTCAGCACTTTAAGTTTTCGTTTGCACATGCAATTCGAATTACAGTTTGGTGATTTGGTTTTCTTATGAGTAGGATAGATTTTGCTTATGGTGCAGTTGTTTCCACTTGCTTAGTGTAGCAGAGGATAGATACCATCAATTGGAGCTCCAGCAAAATGGTTGTTAAGGTTCACTGCCATCTCTCTTGAAGATTGGGGTGCAGTCCATAACTAGCCACCAAAAACACGCATTACTTTACTCGATGATTGCTGCAATACAGTCACGGTTTTGATTAGATGCTTCCTTGTCATTCACACCTGCACACATACTTTCATCACAGCCTCATACATATTTCTCTTCGCGTTTTGGATTGTTGTTCATTGAATTCATGGCATAAGTAATTTAGGTTGATGCATTTTCGGTTTGGTGACAGCCATAATCATTTGTTTCATTTACACTCCTTGTCCTCGTTCCATTACCATCTCCTCCATCTTGATCACTCATGCAAACATATCTCCTTGACCTTCAATTCGTTCTGTCCTCTCCCAAAGTCTTCCACTCCTCACGTAACTTCATTTCCTAACCTTTCATTGACATAACCCTTTACCTTCAACATACTCCCTATACCCATTTCCCATCTCATTCCTCCACTTCTAAGCCATCACCAGCCTTATCCCTACCTCACATATCTCTTCCTACCATTCCATCACTCCTCCATCACTTCAAACCTTCACGGTAGGTCATCCTGTAGCAGTTTATAGACATCCTATAGAAACCTCTGAGTATCCTGTAGGATCCCCTGCAGACATCCTGTAGGAGGCCATTCACTCGGTTGCTGAGCTTTTGAATGTGGAAAACCTCTGTGGATGGATGCTAAGGGTCCATAGGGACCTCACCTAGCCTCCCCAACCTATCCCACGCTTTCCTTCCTTCTCCATCCCATCTGCACAACCAACCCTAATTAGCACACAATCACAATCATCCCATCCACTTAAAGGAAAAATACAAAAACATGTCTTTTATGATGCAAGCAGTTTAGATCCATGCATTTTCACTTATCAGAGGTAACAGCAGCATTGGTAGAAGTTTCCTTCACGTCATTTGCATTATAGAAGTTAGACTAGGCAAATTAGGGTTTCCTAGGCTTACATGCTTTGATTTTGCTTTCAGTTCATTTTCGTCAAGTAGATTAGTCTCCTTTGAGCTAGCTTTCGTCCATCATTGATAAAGCTTCTTCTGTGAGCCTATAGAAGTTGGCTTGAGCCCTAGCGGACTTGTGCCAGCTGACCAAGTGACAGCTGCGACAAGAGCTAATACTTGTGCATACAGCACCGTCGCTTCCAAGTTTGTACGAACTACCGGGTTGATAAAATGAGAGACAGGAAGCCCCAGGAGTTGTAGCATTATTGCTACAATACTGGAGCTCACCACTTGCCAAAGAATGGGAAAACCTTCGTGAAGGGATGAATTGTCTTTAAATCCTCAGGTTTTGTTGAAGGTATTTGATAAATGGGCCATTGATTTCATATGTCCAATACAACCACCAGGCAAGAAGACAGACACGTGGTATATCATTACTACAACAAATTATTTAACCAGATGGGCGGAAGCAGAGCCAGTGAAGGATTGTACAGTTGTTACCGCTATAAAGTTTTTGTTTGAATATGTCTTAACACATTTTGGATTCCCTAAGGTGTTTATGAGTGATAAGGGTACACATTTCTTGAATGAAATGATCAGCGTGATGCTTGAAGAATTCCAGTTGTATCACCAAAAGAGTACACCCTATCACCCACAGGCAAATCGAACGGTGGAAGCATTTAACAAAATCTTGGAGAATGCATTGAAAAAGGTCTGCAACACGCATAAGAATGACTAGGATATGCACGTACCATTAATACTATGGGCATATAGGATGACCTACAAGAAGTTGATAGGCCAAACACCATTTAGGTTGGTCTATGGGATTGAAGCGGTGATGCCTGTGGAGTATATTGTGCCAAGTCTATGTATTGCAGCTTTGACAGAGATGGAGAATCGCGAGACATTGGAGGAATGGCTCGTACAACTAATGGAGTTAGAAGAGGACCGCTTTCTTGAAGGATTTCACCAGCAAGTACAAAAGGAACAAGAGAAAGCATGGCATGATAGGCATATTAAGTTGCGCACTTTCAAGATGGATGATTTAGTGGTGCTATATGACAGCAAGTTCACAAAAATTCTAGGGAAGTTTCAAATGCACTAGTTGGGGCCCTATGTTCTTAACGAGATCACAGATGGTGACCCAGTTCACCTTGCAAAGCTAAATGGGTTGCCATTCCCTAGGAAAGTGAATGGAAGTAGGCTAAAGTTGTATATAGGGGATCCTGCCCCTGCACAATGAATGCATGGTAGCAGAATAGTCTTAGCAATCCAAGAAGTTGCAAGGGATTGCAAGACTTGAAACTATGTTTCCCAAACAAGAGAAAAATATAGTAAGGAGGTTACACGATGGAAGAAAGGAGTGCAACAGGTGAAGCTACACTAGATCTATTGCTCCATGGAAAATGGTATTGCGTCGACGAGTCAAAAAGTAGCCGTTGGAGTCAATATTCACGATTTATGGAGAAAATCTTTGGATATCTTCCGCCGAAGACACACTTATGATCAAAAAATGGAGGGAATATTTGGATTTGAATTCAAAACCTCCTATAAATCGGACATGTTGGTCTACCGAAGAACACTTTGCATTCTGACGACTGTGTATGAGCCCTCTTGTTCTAGCTATATGACTCAAAAGGTTTGGGAGGACTTAGTTTCCAGTCCAACATTCACAAAACTACTTGAACTTAGCAAGCAGATTATTCTCGAACAAATGTATGCTCCTATCAGTTCTGAAGTCATGGTTTCTCAAGTGGAAGGCCCTAAAATCGTATCTATGGAAGTTGTGCCCCGTGTGCCTACGATCCCGAGGTTGCCTCGGCCGAAGCAATCGCCTGCAAAAGAGAAGCAAAAGAAACCTGTGTCCTAATGAGGTATTCACCAAGGAAGAATGTGGAGGTTCGAAAGAAGGAGAAGGAGGATAAGCAGTCGGAGAAAATCATGGATTTGGAGGAAGAATAACTCTGTGATAGAGTTGAGGAGTTAGATGTTGAGGAGGGAGAGCCTATCACATAGCTCCCGGAGTATATCCCTCCACAAAAAGGGAAGACAAAAGTAACCAAAGACCTGGATTTGGGAAAATTTATGTTCTCTACTCCACTATTACCAGAATTGGTCGTTTTTGAAGGTGTAGCCTTAGCGTGCATTCCAATGTTGAAGTTGGAGGATTGGGATCACCGGACCACAAGAAAGTCCCTCACTTAGATACTAATAATTACATGACAAAGATCTATTATGAAGAAACTGGGGTTACATGACTGGAACCCGTGAAATGGGTCAAAGATGTTGAGCAGGGCAGGTTTCTATACATGTTTTGCATACCACACTTCCACTAGCCGATTATCAACATTGTATGTATGCGTCAACTTCTCGCGTTGGTGCATGATGGGTGCTTATGGCTCGATGAACCTATCCATATCACTGATATGCTCATCCATATAGGATTATGAAGCTTCCCTTTAAAGGGGCAGACCCTATCAAGGAGTTTGGAGGGAAATGTAGAGAAAAGGAGTTGGCAGATAAGATGAAATATAAATTTGTATTGATCAAGAAGTTGCGCGAATATTCTATCCATTCCATTCAAGACCAGGTAGTGCAGTTCACTGCCCAAATTCTAGCAAGAAAGATTATGTAGAAATGTCGCGCGAACGAAGTTCTTGTGCCAGCAGTGTCGCTAGCTGCCTAGTGCGCAAAGGGAGTAAAGTACAACTAGATGTGGTATTTATGTAAGGAATTCCTCGTGAACTCTTGCCAAGCACAGGAGGACAGCAAGCCATTTCACTATGCCTGGCTCCTGTTACTAATTTTACTAGTAGCATGGCGCCTGCCAGAGGATAGTCAGTTTCCTCCACAGGAAGAATATTTACCAGAGGCAGCAAAGTCTGCTTCGCTATGGTAAACAAAGGATTTGGAGATGATCAAGGGATCCAATATTTCTAGATATTGGTTTAAATGGACCTCCGCACAGTAATCAGTCAACAGCCAAGGTTGTCCCAAACCTTGTTGAGCAGTTGAGGTCCTTCATGGAGTTTAAGGCTGACTTCCATAATGTATCGATCAGGGCAAGGTGGGACCCTGGACATATATGGAACAAGTTGCCATACTTAGTCTCAGAGACAGACATTCAGGAAATTATGGGGAGTTGGCCAGCACAGTGTCGACAACCCACGAATGTTGGTGTAGGTACTAGTCAGGGCGGAGAAATATTTGTTGTGCAAGCAACAGCTACGCAGAAGAGAAAATAAGTAGCATAGAAAGCAGCGCGAGCATTAGCCGAGTAGATAAAGGAAAAAGTTGATACAAAGGCATCTAGTGAAAAAGAGCATGTTGCGAAAGAACATCCTGAGATAGAGCGCACTGACACAAAGGAAGTTGAAGCATCGACTTCCCCGCATACTAAGGAGCAAGAACTATTCGAGGAGGGCGGAGATGGAGGAGAGGAGCAGAGCACTCCCTTCACATTGAAGAAGCACAGTAAGGAGACAATTTTCGGGCCAAGGAAGAAGAAAAATAAGATAAACAAGTGCACATTGACCTGATGATCCTCGTAGAAGGGGATCTCGACGAATTTGGGAACAAATTCAGAGACACCACAACAAAGTTGTGGAAATAATTTGAATAGCAGTACATGAAGATGCTAGAGAGCATCCAGAAGGATCTGCATGAGTTGTAGATCCAAACAGGTAGGCTTCAAGCGAGTGTAGGACAAGCAAGCGCGGTGCAAGTGAGCCTAACTCAAGGGAGTGAGAAAGTATTGGAGCTGGAAAGGACTCTAGACCTTAGAGTCATCTCCTTAACAAAAGGATCAGTCCATGTGGAAATAGAGGAAGACTACACTCTACTGAGCATGATCAAATACATCGGCGTGAACTTAGTCGCACTACCACTTCAGACTCTCCATGCGCTACATCAAGGGTTCTTGGATGAGCTTAAGCACTTACAATGATTAGTGAATTTAAGGTAAACAACAAGTAGATATTCATTGAGAAGGCTCAGGCTCTAAAAGTAAAGGAAGACCTAGAAGCACAAAATCAGAGCCTGGAAACAACAATCGCACAAGTGTGCAATTTAGTCCTAGAGTTAAATATTCTGAAAGATGTCGTAGTTGCAACAAAGATCAAGAAACTAGCATCAACAATCCATGAATCAAAAGAAGAGATAGGCAGAGTCACATTTGACTTCTAGATGAAGATATCAGAATTATAGCTGAAGCTACAACTAACTACTCTGCTAGAGGTCAAGGAGCAGTGCAATGGAGCCCTTAAGGAACATATGAATACTTTGGATATTTCAGTTAAAGGATGTCATTTTCTCTTTAACTAGGCCATGGGATTATGGGGCACTTTGCAGGAGGACCCAAATCTACAAAGATTTAGCACAGAAATCAGAGAGGTTGCAGTACAAAGTACCACGAGGTTGAAAACATTGAAGCAACAGTTCAATGAGATCCTTCATAAAGTCAAGAAGCTAGCTAAGCAACTCGAGGGTGAGTCACCATTTTTGCATTGGGGACATATTGGGATAGGGTCCCTATGCTCAATTTTGGGTTATTTTAATGAAATTTTGAATAGAATTTTGTAAAGAATGTAAATTCTCTGCAAAATGTGGAAGTGGAGTGTGCAACTAAGTAGGAGTTAAAGGGGCTTTATCCCCTTGTATGGGTAAGTGATAGGTCAGTTTTAAGACTCACCCATAGGTCGTGGGCCATGGTATTGTAATAGAATGGCTATAAATAATTGAGTCATAGCAAGCTTAGATAATCATCATTTCTCTGGAGAAGAACAAGTGTAAAGGCAAGCGCTAAGGCAGGAAACCTCTTCTTTCCCGTGTTTAGGCAAAATGGAAAGGCTCCTGTAGCTTAGTGCATGGAGACCTTGGCAAGTATGCAGTTGTGTGCACAGGCCCATGAAACTAGGTGCACAGGGTGGAAGAGTTTGTAATTTGATTGCTCGATCTAATAAAGACTGGTTTTTATACCAAATATATTGCATCTTTGCCTTGTTCCTATTTATGTTCAAGTTATGCATTATCACTCAATGATCTGTTTTTTGTGAAATAAAATGTAATTGTTGCGTGAATATGTTAAATATTTAATATATATGCATGAAATAAGTAATGATATGTTTTCGCGAAGGTAATGGTTAAATTTGTTATGATAATTGTTTGAAGTAGGTAGATCTGTGCAAAAACAGATCTAGGTTTATTATTTACTAAGCGAAAGTTCTAAGTCTGCCTCTTTTGGGTCCGAAAATCCTGATCGTAGACCTTCGTGAAGGTCTAGAAGAAAATTGGATATAGTTACAATAGTAAACCATAGGAAGACACAAATCTGCGTGAAGCTAGATATGAGCTACAAGGGCTTTAGAATACATATCACATGGTCTTTGGATGCAAAAACCTGGTTCTAGCATCCCCCAATATTGCTTCAGGTGAGAGTGCAGCCTACACTATGCAGGTTGTTACTGAAAGGGCCAGCAGTTAGGATTTTGTTGGTTGGCGTGATTAACTTTGAACCTGGGTCAGGTCCACTTAAGCCAATAGATATTAATGTGCTTGGACCTGTTATGAAAAACTAGATTTTTAGAGAGTTTGATACAACTCTGATTATCACAGTGAATCACTATTGGATCCATCTAATTACTAAACAAAACAACCAGAATCTTCCTCATCTAGATGGCCTCACATGTTTCCTGACTTGCAGCCATGTACTCTTCCTCTTCCAAACTGAGTGCAACATAACTCTGTTTCCTGTTGTACCAAGAAATTGTCGTTGACCCAATACTGAAGATCCCTCCTAACGTGATTTTCTGGTCGGATGGACTCCCTGCCCAATATGAATCCATGAAGTCTTGAAGCTTCACTCCCTTTGTCTGTATGTACCATAATAAGTACTAAGTAGTTCCCCTAAGGTATCTCAATACATGCTTTTTCACCTTTCAATACAACTTGGTAGGCCTAACCATCGCTTGACTAAGTTGGTTAGCTACATAGCATAAATCCAGTCGTGTGTTCACCAAGTACATGATTGAACCCACAAGCTTCCTATAAATAGTAGCTTCCACTACCTCTCCCGAAGTGGCATCCTCCTTCCTCCAGTTACCAGCTAGAGGAGTCTCCATAGGCTTGCAAGTCTCCATGTGGAACCTCCTGAGTATCTCGTTTGCATACTTGCCTTGAGACACAAACAACTCCCCATCACCCTGCCATACTTCCATGCCCAGAAAGTAATGCATGAACCCCAATTCCTACTTCTAAAACTCTCTTGCAAGGTCCTCCTTACAAGATTTTATCAGTTGATCATCACCTGTCAGTATGAGATCATCAACATAAAGTACAATGATTAACAATTTACCTTCCACCACTATGTGGTACAGGTTTGCATCTGTTTCACTCTTCGTGAAGTCCAACCCAGTGAAGTAGTTTTCTATCCTAGTGTACCAAGCACAAGGTCCTTGCTTCAGCCCATACAATGCTCTCTTGAGCTGGCACACATGTGACTCACGGTCAAAGGTTTCAAAACCTTCAAGCTTCTCTATGTACACCTCTTCCTCTATCATGCCATTAAGGAAGGTTGTATTTACATCCATCTTATGTATCTTCTAACCCATCTACGTTGATAGTGCCAATATAGATCTTATCGATGAGTACCTTGCAATAGGAGAAAAGGTCTCATCATATTCAATCCCCTCTACATGTGAAAAGCCACAGGACACAAATCTAGATGTTGGGTGTGGAGCCTGACTATCTTCTTTAGTCAAAGGTATCACCGCATTGGACCCCATTTCTTAATGTGGCGGCAATGCCAGCCATATATGTGTGCCACCAAGGGGTCCAGGTGGGGCAACAACAGAAATATGATGGTAGAAATTATGTTTAATTTAGGTTTTTTTCCCTAGAAGGCAACCCCTCACTATATATGAGGGAATTATATTGCGTCTATGTAGATGTGTATTCTAAGTGAGAAAGAGAAAGTAGATTGTGTGAGAGTGAAGAGGGAATTACAGCAGATCTGTTGTACGTTGTATCTCTTCATTTTGCTGGATAATATAAAAGGAAGGATTGGTTGTTTCTCCATGGATGTATCCCAATTTGGGTGAACCACGTATATCTATGTATCTCTTATTTTATGTGTTTTCTGTGTTTATATTTCTGTAATATATTTTATGTGTTCCATTGCTCTGTAATATATAATTTTCTAACACTAGCCTTATGCTTTTCCATACTACCATTTGAAACTTGATTTACCTTTTAAAACCAACATGAGCTCAATAGGGAGTTATCCTCCAGTCTCGAGACCACATCTCAAACATTGTTACGAACTATGGAGTCATACCCCTCCACTATGGCATCAACCCAAACCCGTTGTTTTGTTGCTTACTCAAAGGAAGATGGATATATCACAACACATTCACTCATAAGAGCCATGTATGCAGTGTACCTATCAGGTGACCTCCTCTGTCTATGTTGTGATGTGGGTGCTCTCACATTCCCTCTAACATCTAATAGCAATCTATCCATGTCTTTGGTGCACTTTCTCCCAACTCTTGAAGACTTTGCTTAAGTAGATGTCTCCACTCTTGAATCATCTGCATGTGGATACTCCACATCAATTTGAGGCTCCCCAACCTTATGAGCTAAAATCTCCTCAACTGCTTGTAGTTAAAGCTCCCTCTCAAATGGAAACTTGCATGGCCTTCTCCTCATCAAATATAACATCCCTGGGAACCATTGTCGTCTTGCTGGTCAATAAGTACACCCGATAGTTGTGAGGTATATCAGTGTACACCACAAATATCCCCAACTTTGTTTTCAGCTCAAGCTTCTTCTATGCATCTTTGGTCACATGGAAATATATTGATGACCCAAAAATCCTAAAGTGACCAACATCTGGCCTCTTACTAGAATAAGCCTCCTCTAATGTCTTCATCCCAAGTATCTGATGTGGGCTACAGTGCTGAACATAAACTGCTATGTTGCATGCCTCAGCCCACAAGTGTAGTGGGAGACCCTAATCATTCAACGTCACCCTCGCTTCCCCTACTATGCTTATGTTCTTCCTCTTGGCCACCCCACTCTGTTGAGGGTTATAGGGTGTTGTCAACTCCTGTTTAAACTCATTTGAGACATACTCACCACTGTTATCACTTCGTATAGCTTTAACTTTCTTGCCCAACTCTTTCTCCACCAATGCTTTAAACTCACAAAAATTTGTGAAGGTTTGATCCTTTTTCTGCATGAAAAATATCCAACATTTTAGATAAAATTCATCAACAAATATAACATAATACCTATGTTTTGCCATTGATACTATTGAGAATGGTCCACACATATCTTAATGGACTCGCTCTAGAATAGCCTCTATTGTCTCTATTGTCAAAGGAAGACTTGGTGTATTTACCCGAAGTACACCCCTTACATGTATCAACTTTCTCTAATGTACCTTTGGGCAAACTGGTGGAGATCTGCTACATGATATTCAAAGCCCCATGATGCAAGTGACCTAGTCACCTATGCCACAACTTGCCAATGTCTTGGCTCTGCACCATCCCTTCTTTTGTGATCAAAGTAGCAGAATCCTCTACCTCCAGTTTATAGATATTCTTCACTTGAATCCCTATATTCTTTACATGACTCGTTGTTATGTTTCGAAGGAACACCTTTCCTTTCGAGAATATTACATCATATCCTCTATCCTCAAGCATGGCAATAGATACCAAGTTCTTCTTCAGCCCAGGAACATACATAACATTCTTCAAGATGATTTGAGCCCCATGCTCCCTCTAAAAAGTAACTATGCCCAATCTAGTAGCACTATACCTCTTGTCGTCACCCATCTCGATATGCATCTAGAGATATTTCTCCTCCAGGTCGCTGAGTAACTCCTTGTCGCCAATCATGGGACTAAAGCTCCATTATCTAAGTACCATACATTTCCCATCATTGATGACACCATGCATGCAAGGAGGGAAAAGTCCAATTCAAATTGATAGGTCAAAGCCTCGCCCACCTCTCCTCCTGAGGACTTCTTCTTGGACTTCTTGAATGGACAATTTGTAGCAAAATGGTCAACGTCGTGACAATGAAAGCACTTAACTTTTGTCATGTCTTTCTTCTCACCTCCATGGCAAGAATCTGATTTGGAATGGGAAGCTTTCTCTTTCCCATTCCTCACCTTAATCGCTAAGGCATAGTTCTCTTCATCGTCATTCTTTGATGAAGATCCATCCTCGTTGTTCCTCATGGTCTCCTCCTACATCAAATCCAACAACAATCGTTCCCAATCTGGCAGGTTCTCCCAACCATTGACAGAGTCTTGATAACTATGCCAACTCTTTGGGAGTCCCAGAAGAGAAAGACTCACCATATCATCCTTGGCAACATTGATTCCAGCACTTCCAAGTTCATCATCACATTGATTGAACTTGCTCAAGTATTTTGGAATAGTCTTGCCTTTCTTCATTTTGATTTTTTGCAACTTGTCCTTCAGTTCCAATTTAATTTGGTCGCTATTTTTCTGATACAAGTTCATCAATGCTTTCCACATATCATATGGGGTCTCCTTTCCATGGAGACTCGAGACAATGTGATATCAAACTCCCTCAAGGATTATCTACCTCACCTACAGCACACACTTCTTCCATTCGTCCATTCTTTGATGAAGAGTCCCCAACCACTGTCATTCCCAATATGCCAGCTTCTCCCAACCATTGACAGAGTCTTGATAACTATTTCAACTCTCTGGGAGTCCCAAAAGAGCAAAACTCACCATATCATCCTCGGCAACAGTGATTCCAACACTTCCAAGTTCATCATGACATTGAGTGAACTTGGTTAAGTATTTTGGAATAGTCTTGCCTTTCTCCATTTTGACTTTTTGCAACTTGTCCTTCAGTGCCAATTTACTTTAGTCACTATTGTTCTGATACAAGCCTATCAATGCTTTCCACATATCATATGGATTTTCCTTTCCATGGAGGCTCGAGACAATGTTGTATCAAACTCCCTCAAGGATTATCCATCTCGCTTTCGCCACACACTTCTTCCATTCGGCCAAATTTTGAGCATCCTATGTTGTTGGCTTAGGAATGTCTTGATCAAAAAATACCTTCAAGCCATTATCCTCCAACACAGGCTCCATTTTGTCCCTCTAGGATATATAATTTGAGTTTCCTTCCAAGACATACTCAAGCGACAAACCGTAGAATGCCATTTGTCAATCCTGAAGCATGTATTGCAAATTTGAATTTCACCTGTAACCCAAAAATCAAAAATTTGAAATCTCCTCTAGCATATTATCTTTAGCTCTAATACCATGTATATTTTTATGTAGATTCACAAGCTCATGTAATCTACTAAAACAAGAGACAATAATCTACTTCTACTTTGAACCAGCAAAATCCAATAGATCGATGAAAAAAATATGAACAAGAAGAAGAAAAATCAATGGCACATAAAACAATAAGTTTTGCTAGGGAAATTCATAGGGAAATCCATTGCTCAAAACCCCACCTATCTATGTTGCATTAACCAGAAATATGAGTGAAGATACATAGCTTGTTCTCACTAGAACAATTTTTCCGCCAAGTATGCTCAACTCTCTACCTCACAAGCCTGCTATTAGCCAACACTTAGCCAATTTCCACTGCTTTCCAAGCCCCTATTTCCTTTCACAATTCCTAGGATGAATAGCCTATATTTAAAGGGAATTCATGCTTCCAAAACTGTGAAATCCAAACATAGGTCCTTCTTCGATTGTATGCATGATATTTACAACTCAGTAAATCATACAACTAATAGTACACTTTCCATGCACTCTAGTCTCAACTAGGTCTTTCTCTGAACCAACATGCATGATTTTCTCATGAGGGAATATTTAGTTAACTATAGTAACACTTGTCGATGCATGAGTTCACCAATTGACTGTTAGTCTTCTATTAGTTCCACAAACAACTAGAACTAATTTAACTGATCATAACTCAGTAATCTGAGTTAATCTAATTACAACTCAAATAAACTCATCGTGGACCCCTAAAACTTAGGGAGAACATATACATGACTACAGAAATACTTCCAACTTGAAATTCCTAAGCTAATTAAGTTAATTAATTAGCTTAGGTTTTATAGGTATTAATTAAATATTATTAATTTATAAAAATATTAAAGTTAATTTTAAGTTTAATTTTAAGTCTCATTATTAATCTTTCTAGCCGACCTGTGTTGTTCCTTCAATATTCCTTCCCCCATGAGTATTTATCTCTTCCTTCTTGCTCTTCTTTTATCATCTTTCTCTTAACCCTAATGATGGATCCCATTTGGGATTCGAAATGTTGGTGTAAAAATTCTCTTACTGTGGATTCTCCGATCAAAGATTCAATAAGTTAATTAAACTTAATTAACTATTTACAAGTTGCTATGAGAATAGAATTGAAATTTAATTCACAGTTTAATTCAAGGACAAATTAAACCAGAATTTCTTGTTTCCATTTCTCAACAATATATTGGAGATAACCCTCCATCATCTGAGAGCATTAGGTAAAGTTTGCTTAAAACTATCTCACTTATCGGTGTATTTCCTGTGCCCATGCCTGAAGTTCCTTCTACTTTTGTGGCTCCCGTGCACATGGCCTAATCTGTCACTAGTGGATCTCATCGGACCTATGATCCTTGGATGGTTCCTTCTCCTTCAAAAGTATACTTGTATGGTAAGCATATGTATTTAATTATAGGATATTTATTATCAAAGAACACATTCATCATCTGACACTTCTGAGTTGAGGTGACTACTCTAGTGAACCAGTGGATGATTATTTTGTGCCCATTTGGCTTGCTTATATTCCACTTTTTGGAAAACTCAACAAAAAACATGGCTTCTTTTGGGCTTGTTGAGTAGTCTCAGTCCCCCATCATGATGCATGATGTTTTAATAAAGGGGAACATGGAAAACATTTCAAATAATATACCTGTCAACATTTCTATAAAACCAAGTTTCATGGAAAATATCATAATTAGAGAAGATTTTAGCCTCTAAGAAATCAAAATTTACATCGCATTTTTCAAGAAATTAGGTGACATTTTATCCTGGTATTGCGAATAATTTCTTGGAATTGACCCCTAAATTTTCAAACTTAAAATTAATACATTCGAAAAATCTCAGATGATTAGGAAAAGGCCCATGCCAGTAAATCCTTGTAAAGTAGTTGTTATTAAAGCAGAGTTTCAAAATCTCTTAAAATTTGGTTTCATTTATCTACTACCCTTGATAGAATGGGTTTCCAATCATGTTACGATGACTAAGAAAAAAAGTATGATTAGTTTTTGGAGTCATTATAAGGGTCTAAGGTTGGGTTGTCAAAAGGATAATTATTCAACCCCTTTAATCAATCAAATTCTTCATGCTTATCTTGGGAATGCTATCATTTCCTTATGGATGGAATTTATGGATAAAATAAAATCTAGATAAAACTAGAGGATAACCAAAAAACTACCTTTATATACCCATAGGGAACATTTTCTTAACAAAAAATTCCTTTTGGTCTTAAAAATTTTGATGCCACGTTTTAGCGTGTCATGTATTACACAAAGTCATGACATCAAATATATCGTCGAGGTCTATCTAGATGACCCTATTGCTCATTCTCTTCAGCATGATGATCATTTGACCTATATTAGGGAATTATTCCTTTGATGCCACTTTTATAGGATTCATTTGAAACTGTTTCAGTGTGTCCTTTGCATGGTATCTAGCAAGTTACTAGGCTTCGTTTTTTCCAAGGACGGGGTGAGATTTGATTTGACAAAGGTAGAGGCTATTATTAGTTTTTCTCCTCCACGTACTCTTCACCAACTTCAAGAAAATCAAGGGAAGGATAATTTCTTACATATATTTATTACCTGTTATGTTGAGATCACAAAAGGTTTTATGCATTTATTGAAGCAAGGTTTGCCTTTTGTATGGAATAACTAGGATCAGAAGTCCTTTGATGCTTTGAAACAATCCTTATTGTTTACCCATTGTGGAGCCATCTTAATTTTAATTAATACTTTTTTCTCTATCTATTGGCCTATGAATCCACCATTAGTATGGTTCTTGTCCACGAAGATTAGATGTGCAGTGAACATGCCATTTATTATCTTAATAAAGGCCTTATTAATCATGGCCCTTCGTTACTCCCACATCAGGAAGTTGGATTCGGAAGCTATTGTTCTTGTCCAACATTTATGGAATTACATTATCTTATGAAAGACCACAGTAATCATTGAATTCAACCCCATGAAACATATCCTTGGTAGACACATCATTGGGGGGAAATAATCGAAGTTGATTTTCATCCTTTAAGATTTTGACTCAGAGTTTGTGATTTTTAAGTCTAAGAAATATTTTGTATTTTCTAAGTTAGTTTTGGAGTTACCCTAATTTGATGAAGAATTTGTGGCTAATGGTTTGTTACTTGGTGAATCCTTATTTTATCCTCTCTCTCCAAACTCAATGTTTTTGGTCTGCATTGTCTCACGATGTACAAAAACATATATGCA
Organism: Pinus taeda; assembly: GCA_000404065.3. Taxonomy (NCBI): domain Eukaryota; kingdom Viridiplantae; phylum Streptophyta; class Pinopsida; order Pinales; family Pinaceae; genus Pinus; species Pinus taeda. Next base: position 14,871 of record APFE030395305.1, read on the forward strand.
ATCAATCTAGGCATTATGTCATTGTCATTTATAATCTTTATCATTTTAGAAATGATTTGGTGTTGCATTGATGTCTCACTCTTAAAGAGGTTGAAAAAATCTTAAATGATTACAACATTAGGGCATGTGGCAGTCATCTATGTCAGTATGCCACTACTCATAATTTGCACCAGGGGTAATTTTTACCTTTGATCTTTAAATATTATATCACAGTGGTCCAAAAGTGTTATCCTTATTAGATATTTACTAGGAGTATGTGTGATCATGCTTATCACTTCACCATGTGGTTTCTATCAGACTCTTTTCTAAACGGGGCATTGATTTTATGTAGTTGTTGATGTTCTGATCAACAACCTCCAAAATTTTGCCTACACTTAAGTTTTGGAGCCTACTGGGGATCTTACGATTTGTCGCTCTATAGTCACTTCATGGTCAATCAATGTTTTACAAAGTGTTTAAGTCTTCTTCTCATGTTCTAAGTTTCAAAGTCACTTGATCACACATGCTCGGTCCTTGGTAAACTCATACATGCACTTCTTTATATGCAATGCTAGATAGGTATTGTGTGACTCTTAAAAATAAGGCTTGTTGAATCACTACTAATAGTGACTGTGAAATCCATAATCATAGTGTAGTGCACAACTCATGTCGACAGTTAGTGTCCACTCATCATTGACAATCTCCCTGACTTTAGTTGTAATTGTACTTTTATTTGGGTGAGTATTCCCAACTTCCGCTTTTGTGGAACTTTGTTTTCAAAAGTGTCACTTTCCCCTTTGTGACTATCTCTTTTTCTTACTTTTACTTTAACAAGTGGTATTTTCATGTTATATTTTCTTTGGCATGTGTCGCCTTCATTTTATTTAGCTTTTGCAAGTTTCATTTTCATGTTTTCCCATTGTCCCAAGTGTCACTTCTAACTATGTTCACTCTGGTATGTATCACACCTTTGTACATCACTATAGTGAATTATAGCACACTCTTCTACTATATATGGTCCTACATATCATGAGTATATGTGCTAGATGCATTCCTACAACTTAGCACACTTTCTAGTCACAATCGACACTTATGTCGCAACTTGTGTTCTAAGTGTCACAACTTGTGTTCTAAGTGTCGCATTGTGTCATCTTAACTATCACACTTAGAAATAAGTGTCACTTTGTTGTTGTTTCAAGGTGTGATTGTTTTTCATGAGTCCTGTAAATTCTCTTGCCTTGTATGAATGTTTTGATATGATATTTTGTCGGGATGTGTCTAAACATCATGGTGCATCAGCCAAATGTGTAAAACACACTTTCTTATTGTATTTTTTTCTTGTGTTGTGTGCCTTTGGATTTTGGAACATGTCGTGTTTTATATTTCTTTTCATCTAATGTTCTTGATAATCTGTGTTTTCATTGGCTCCCTCACTTATATAGGTCAGGTAATGCTTCATTTTTTGCATTGGAAATTTCATTTCACATAAGCTTAACCTATTCTTTATTAGTAACTTAGGAGTAGGGTTAGTTTAGTTAATTTTGTTTTGATTTTGTCTTTGTTTTTCCCTTTCCTTTATTTTATTTCAATCATAATAAGCCTTGTATGGGATCGTGTTTTGGTTTCTGAAATGAGCATGGAAAAGTATCATAAGACATTGTACAATTTTCAATGCTTGGATTTATGTCTATTCCTTCTCTTTACAAGGGCCTTGTATCTTTTAGTCGATGATGCTTAGATAGAAAATTCATTCTTCCTCGTAGAAAAACTTAGTGGAATTTTGATTCTTGAATCTATAATTAGTACCCTCTTCTTTAGTCAGTTTTATGTTTAATTGATTTTATCTTGTCAACTTAGTGGAGTAGAGTAAGGACGGGAGGTAACTTAAACAACTAAACTGTATTTCAAAGGTGTATAAATATCCTTCTATAAAGGAACATCCTCTTATTATATCAATAAGTTAGGATACCTCTTTCACTCCATGAAATAAATAAGTGTCAATTCATAGTCCTATAAATAAAAAATAATAAAAAAAGGGTGAAAGAAGACAAAGGCTTCATGCATAGGGAGGTGAAGCAAGCAACTTCATTGGGCTATTGTCTAATCTCGCTAGTAGTGAAGCAATGTTTGTGTTCCTGAAGTGACTTCGTCAGGGTACTGTCGAGGCTTGTTAGTAGCGGAGAAACACCAGAGATGAAAACAAAGACTCTAATAATCATTTTCCCTTGCATATCTATTTGCTCCTTATCCCAAATCAAAACAACTGAGTTTGACTTGCTTTTATTAGTGTATGACTGATGAAAATAATGAAGGAGTTATATCTTTAACTTGGACTAAGTAAAGAATTTATGGTGATCAATGAGATGAAAAATACTTCCTAAAGAGCTAGACCTAGTTTATAGAGTTGGATCCGTATAGAGAGTTAGAGTTCTACCAGTGTTCTGCCAAGTGTTGTAGCTGTTAGAACTCCCCTCCAAAAATTTTCCTATGACTTGATTTTCGAGACTACCTTCTGTTCATAAGAGCTTATTTTTCATGTTCATCAAGTATTCTCTTGTTTTTTATTGTTGATATTACTTATCTTTTCATGCAGTGCTTGTGATGACTTGATTACATTTTCTTGATGATGACTAAGTCTTATCAACGAAAACTAATCAACTTCTAAACACATGACACTCTTGCCCTGATCTTGCACCAACTACCAGTCTTCCCTCTGGGACTACGCAATTATCTATCACTGGAAAGAGCATTATGCCTTAAGGATCAAAACTACGCAATCCTAAAAGTTAAGTAGTCACTAAGCATGCACATTATGCTATCTCCCTCTCAGAGTCAAGACTACGCAATCCACTGAGTCAGTGAACTGTGCAATCCCTTATTATTGGGAATTGTGCAGATCCTTCTTCTTGTGTGATTGTGAATTTTCCTGGAACAAGCTAATGATCTTCCCAAGAAAATAGAGAGTGTACAATTAATGTTCGACAAGTGGTACTAAGTTGTTATTTTTTTATTAAGACAAGTGTCGTTTTTTCCTTGATTTTAGGCATGCACCTCATAAACCCTAACCTAACCAGTTAGGGGCTAGATCTATATAATAGACACTCTTAGAGCTAATTTGCACACTCAAAATTGGAGAACTAGCCTTCCCATGAGATCAAGTAGCTTTTGACTTGGTTTGTAGCGCTTTTCTAGGTAAGTTTTTAATGTGTCTCTTGTTTGTTGCATTCTCGTCACTTTTGTTGCTTTTGCTTCTATGAGTGTTACTTTTCCCATTTATTTTATTGGTAGTTGGAATTTCTATTATTATTATCTTTTACAAGTGTTATTTCAGTCCGTCATTCAGATTTTACAAAGAAAGAAATTACTTGTTGATTTCAAAGGATATTTGTGTAATCCCTTATGTTGTACATTACAACCAAGGCAAAACTTAAGTTATGGTGGTCAACTTGATATTCCTGTTGGGTTGTGTTATATTCTTTCCACATAGTTAATAGGGGGTTTGAGGGGTACCCGTAACCCCACTTTATGGGGTCTGGGGCAGCGCCCCGGAAAATTTTGGTTTTGGACCCTATGTGTTATAGCTCCAAATCTCACTATTATGGTTTGTGATGCTGCACTCATGGCCTAGGGCAACCCCTCCTTCCAGACCTGGTCCCAAATCTAAAACATAGTGTTTTATTCCCTGTATGCGACATTGCCCTGAGTTAAACACGTGTATACGCGGGTCCATATATACCCAACCCGCGTATATGTATTAAAACACTTAAAAAAATATAAAACTCCTTATTTTTGGGCGGAGATCGCGGGTTTTACCTGCTGATCACCTGTTAGTGCCTGTGGCCCAACTGTTCCCAACCAACTCCCAACTAGAAAACTACTTTGGGAGAGGTATAAAAAGACCTCAAAGGGAAGGCCTAAGGGAGGAGAGAAGAGAGAGAAAGGTTATTATACTGAGATTTTTCCCCTGACCAGGTCTGAAGACCCTTGTGCCTTCTGCACTTTCCCCATTTGTACAGGAAACCCTTGTTTCCTTGTGTGTGATGTTCATCCCTTAATTATGGCATCATGGAGTGAGTCTTGGAAGGAGATATGCTAGAGGCTTGAGGCGGGACGGATCCGGAAGGAAGCTTTGCTTGGAGCCTGCGGAAGGTTGTTTAGGTGATATTACTCCTTTTGTACATTCTATTTGTCTATAATAAAGAAACACGTCTTGGTTCCCGATATGCTTCTTCTTTATGTTTATGATGTTCATGTTTGAATTTCATGTATGAATGGTTGTTTAAAGCTCATAACTAACTTCCTTCTTTTATAACATAAAGATGATTTCTATATAAATCTTTGTCCATATACTGCTGCATTCTTTGGAATTGTTGGTTTTGCAGGACAAAGGAGCGAAAGGGACGTGAAGAAGGGTTTGGACCCTTGAGGAACTACTCGAACGTAGGACCTGAGGTACGTCCTTCTTACTTTAGAATTAGCTTTTGCTAGAATAATGGTCGTGTGTATGCATGTTTCTTTGTTTAGACAACTTTCAGTCTGCTAGGGTTCCACCCAAAAGCCCTAGGGGATAAAATCCCTCAACAGAATTGGCGACTCCACTGGGGACAACACTCTTGTTGTTCCTAGTTTGGGTGTTTGTCAAGCCTATCAAGGCTCAGTTGCTTGTTGGTTCACTGTTACTGTCTGGTCCGTTCTTGACTTCTGAGTTTTGCCAATTTTTTCAGTTTGTTTTTTATTTTTCTTGAAATATTATATATACACTGTTTTATTTAGTTACAGAAGCGTATAAACGCTTGTTGTCTGAAGTAAACCCACGTATACGCAGGTTTCCTCAGGAACAGTCGCGTATACACGCAATCTGCACTAAGTACAGTCACGTATATCTTGCAACTTTCAGGATTCATACATTTTTGTGTCTCTGAAGTTTGTCTGGTGTTTTCAGTCAGTTTGAAACAATCATTTTTGCCAGTATCAGTTGTCTGTGTTACAACAAGCGTCTTACTCCGTTTTCTCTCTGATTATAAGGAGTTTTGGTATTGTTTTGTGTTTGCAAGCGTCATCATCTTTTTTCTAAAAGCACGTAATATTTCTTGATTGGAATCTTGGCTGCTCTGAGTTATCAGAGCAGAAAGATTGTTATCAATCTTTGTGTTGAACTTTGCTTTTTGCTGACTTTTTGTTTGCTTAACGAAATCGCTTTTTAAGACCATCTACTTCTTTGTTTCATCAAAGTTGTCATTTGATACTTTCTTGAAATTGTCTTTTTGATCTTTTTTGGT
>APFE030395305.1:21038-41191 GCA_000404065.3 Pinus taeda
AGAGTTAACTCTCCAAGGCCATATTAAACGTCAAACATAGGAGTCTGATTAACGAGAGAAAATCCAATAGCGTTAGGAGGACCAGGAAAGCTGTGGATCTGGGAGTTAAGCACGAGGGTCTGTGAAGACAGGGAAGAGAGATACCCCCTCTCCTACTTGCCCGAAATTACCTCAAGATTGTTCCGCCTGGCTTCTGCGACGAGTTGGTATCCATAGTTTCCACTCCTAGGGAACTACATAGGTGGCTGCGGAGGGGAATCTCGTGGCACCTGAGGTCGACGTTGTATCACTCTCAACAGCACTACTGGAGGGCACCCTTGCGAAGCTTAGGGGCTTGCACCGACGCAAACTATTGTTAGGAGGTCAGCGTAACTTCTTCTGATACCTTCGCTGATAGGCCTGGGCCCTCATCATCCCAGAATATCTTCGAAAGGCCCCTTATTTTTCACTTTCTCGTATTCTGGTGTCTAGTCCTAATCACCCGAAGCGGAAATACTTGGAATTTGTTTGACTGGATGTATCTTTAGGGACTTTATAGTGGGTTCTTTGTGCTCTTAGTTGGCCTAGCTTTAAATTTTTTGAGTCTTTAGCTAGATTTTAAACAAAGAATTCAAAGTGGCTGACCGATCTCCTAGACGGTCTCGAAGACTTTGTGGTCTATCACCACCGAGTTTAGAGCCTTCTCCGCGAAGGCGCAAAGGTAATAATACCGGTGGGTTTCGTCGTGTGTTCACAAGATACATGAGTGAACCCACCAACTGTCAGTAAATAGTGGCATCCACTTCCTCACTTGAAGTGGCATCCTCTTTCCTTGATTTGGTCACTAGAGGAATCTCCATGAGTTTGCACCTGTCCATGCAGAACCTATGAAATATCTCATTGGCATACTTGCCTTGAGAGACAAACAATTCCCCATCACCTTACCATACTTCCAATCCAAGGAAGTAGTGCATGAGACCCATGTCCTTCATCTCAAACTCTTTTGCAAGGTCCTCCTTGCAAGATCTAGTCAGCTGCTCATCACCAGTCAAGATCGAGTCATCAACATACAAAACAATAATCAACAATTTACCTTCTATCAAAATATGATATAGGTTTGCATCCGCTCCACTTTTGGTGAATCCCAAACCGGTGAGATAAATATCAATCCTGGTGTACCAAGGACGAGGTGCTTTCTTGAGACCATACAATGCTCCCTTGAGTCTACACACATGAGACTTGATCAAAAGTCTCGAAGCCTTTTAGTTGCTCGATATACACCTCCTCCTCAATAACTCCATTGAGGAATGCAATTTTCACATCCATCTGGTGGATCTTCCACCCCATCTATGCAACCAAAGCAAGGATTGATCTGACATAAAATTTCTCTACTTATTTTATAGTGGAATAGGAACATAAATAACACAATCTCTTCAATATTAAAAACACAATTGTTTTAGGGAACCCAACTAGGAAAACCCTCTACTTCATTGAGAATATTATTAAAGAAGAATAAGCAATAGATCTCTTACAATACAATATAGTTTCAATAGAGAATATAATGATCTTCCTGCTTGAACTAAGCTTGAAACCCTTCCAAGACCCTTGATCCTTATGCCTTCCTGCTTTGCCTGGATGAGCTCCTCAATTCTGTAACAACCCTGGTGAAAGTTCCATGTAATAAAAGTTAATAAAGGGAAAATAATAACCACAGATTATGGGATGCTTATTCCAAGTTGAATGTTGGGCAAAACATCCCAGTGTGAGTGTTCATTTGGTTTATTATGGCTAAGGAAATTGACAATGGAAGTGACAAAGGCATTTGGAAAGGCAAAGTGGAATTAATTGACATTTTATTTATGAAAACAATGGAAATTAGGAGAAAAAGAAGATGAAAGGTCACATGTTGCATGTGAGGAGGAAAATGAAAGAAAATAATGGAAAATGAAGAAAATAGAGGTCTCATTAATAAAATGGCTTCTGAGGATCAGTTGGTACCTTTTCGTTAGTGTTACCTTTTGTTAGTTTAGTTTTCGGACCTCTCTCTATTCTCTCTTTCTCGCACTCTTGGTCACTTAGAGTTTTTTGGGAGAATTTCAACATTGGATAAAGAAAGGTAAAGAGGAAGCAACGATAAAGCAAGGAAGAGCAGGATAAGGCAGCTACAACATGTTTCTTTGCAAGTATTGATTTGCATGTGTGGTTTCCTTGCTATATTTGGCATGCATGGTGTTGCATGTGTGTTCTTGGTTCTCTTTCTGTCATTAGCATGGGTTTTGCCTAGTGTGATAGTGTTTTTCAGCCTAGCCTTGCCATTTCTGGATAGCCATGGTGTGACAAAGTTCTCATGTTTTGGTTGAGCTAGATTGTCGATGGATTCAAAGCTGAGTGAGGTGGATCTCTACATAAAAGAACACATGGCATAGTAACCCCTGAATTGGATTGTGGGTTGTGGTAAAACCGAATTTTTTGTTGCCTCGGTGGGACTAGGAATCCTCAACTGATGAATGGCAGGATATACAGTAAAACCTAGAGGTGGGTGCTCTCCATCATGTTAGTAATCCTGGGATGGGATATACGGTAAAGCCTTAAGAGTGGAGTATCGGTCAGGGTCTAGTGATCTGGTGTGGATTGAAGCGTAAAGCCTAGAGACTAGGAGACATGAAAATTCCTGACGGTGTAGGTGGAGAAATTCAGTGGCATCCATGCTTATTTTGGCGTAGTGATCTGGTGGAGATCATGGTAAATCCTGTTATTACATGTTCATGGTTTTGACCTAGTGATCTAGTGTGGATTGCGATAGAGCCTAGTTTCTATTGATGAGGGTGAGGTGGTTTAGCCTTGGGATGCCCTAGTTGGTTCTTTTGGTTTGAGTCCCACATTCACACTTGGAACATGGCACGAGGGTGATTGGATGAAGAGAGATTTGGCTCAACCAATCTATGGTCGAGTAGAACTTGGTATTCCCATACCAGGTTGGCTTTTGCATTCATTAATAAGTTCTTTCCTTGGTATATTATGTGTAAATGTATTGGTTTATATGTGGATTCTATGGCTGATGTATCCTTGATATTTATGTTGTTATTATGCTGGTTATAAGCATGTATTATGACAATGATCATGTATGAATCTCCTTATGTTTTGATTTGTAAATGAAGGAACAATGTATCTATGACTTAATAGATGATAATGCAGCTAATGGTATAAGGGGACAATGCTTCTTAGCGATTCTCAGATAAGTATGAGACCCATATGATCATATATGTTGTTTAAACCTATAGATTACATATTTGTGACATGTTTGACAAAGTGTATGTCATGGCTAGTAGGGTTTCAGTGAAGTCCTTGTTCATGTAATTGCATTTGTATCATTATTTTGTTGTTATCTTTCAGTTCTGAAAGTGTCATGGAGTTCTGGGCAATGACCTGGGCTCTGGGCATGAAAAAGTGGCACAAATCCTGGAGTTGTAGACACAAGACTGAGGAGAAAAGTCCCCAGATGCACCCATGTCTTGCTGTGGTAGCGACTGGAGCCTCCCAGATGCACCCTTGTCCATATCAAGGGAGCGTCTAGGAGTTTAATGGTCTAAAAACTTAGTGGGACCTAGGGATTGGTCATGGGGATGACTAGGAAGTCTTCTGGGAGTCCTGTAGCAAGTATAGAAGGTCTGTGTTATGGGTTTCTATTGATTCCACTTCCTTAAGGTCACTTAGGAGGTTGAATCCCATTATAGTGGCCTCTCGTCACATACTTCCCCAGTTAGATGGTTACTTTGGTAGAGGTGGGATGAGGGTTCTACATGGTGGTATCAGAGCATGGTTCACCCCTTAGACTGAATGGGCGGTGTGTGTTGGTCATGCATTCATATCTGTTGCACATGTGTTACTCATCCTTGTGGTCTATATGATTGTTGCATATGTATGGTGATAGTCATGAGTGTAGTGATGTTTCCATGTGAAAGTGAGGGTGTTGTTGTGGAATGTGTCATCATGAATGTATGATTGGTTACATGTTTTTTATGCTTGTGTATTGTTAGTGTACATTAGTATAGTTTTTGTTGTCATGCATGAGGTCATGGTGTGTGGTTGATATGGTCATGCATTGATGACTAGTCTAATCTAGCCAGAGTGATGTTTATGTGTTGATACACCTATTTTGTATGTCTATATGTTGTTATGATTATGTTTGTACATGTATTACACTGATTCGGTTAATCTTGGAGATGAGATATCCTCCTCGAATTATGCTAAGGTATGTTGGTTTATTGTGATTTGGTTTAGCTGACATAGTATGCCTTGCAGGAAAGATATCAAAATGAATAGCAAGATGGTAGACTACAAAGATTCTCCATGTGAATCAAATGACCAGAGTGGTGTTAGGAACTCTTTTGATTTAGCAGACATATTGAGAAGCTTGAAGGAAGAAATAAGGAGTTGTAAGGAGAACAATGACAAAATCATGCAGACATAAGAGAAACAAGCAAAGGTTAATGCAATACTTCTTCGGAGTTTGTCAAAATTGCAGTGACAAGGACCACTTCGGATTAGCCATGGGAAGGAGGACATAACTAATGGGGCATATGGTAGTAGGTCTCATGGTGGTCATAGTTCGGATAGAGATGATGCAGTGAGAGATGACAGACTTTTGGATACTCCAATAGGAGAGGTGATGGACACAGGTACTACTCTAGTTCTGGTTCTAATAAGAATTATGATCGTCATCGTTATCATCCTTATAGGAGGAGTGATAGGGGATATTTTCTAGATGAATTTAAGAAAGCAAAGCACCTACTTTTGATGGATATTTGAAGAAGTCAGAAGATGCAAAGGCTTGGATACTTGGGATGAAGAAGTTCTTCGAGTTACATAATTACACAGATAATATGAAGGCCAGAGTACTACCTTTAGCCTGAGAGGTAAATCATATATTTGGTGGGAAGATGTGAAGCGGGTCAGAGACATCAGGATAGAGGACTTGAGTTGGCATGAGTTTAAGAGGCTTTTCAGGAAGAAGTACTTGTCAGAAAGGTACTACGACAGTAAGGCCAAATAATTCTATGAGCTGAAAATGGGATCGATGACTAATGAAGAGGACATGACTAAGTTACTGTAGCTACTGAGGTATGTACCATATCTTAAAGATGAGATGGCTAAAGTTCAATGATTTTTCAATGGTTTTCCATTAGCATTTAGAGATCAGATCGAGTATGATGAGCCTCAATCACTTGAGGAAGTTATTTGGAAATTTAAGAATTGCTATGAGCAGTCGAAGCGTAAGAATGAATATCAGCAAGGATGGAAAGGGAAAGGTAAAGGTAAATGTAAATGGCAACTGAAAAGAACAAAGCCTCAAAATGTAGAATATAAAGAAAATGTGGCACCACAAAAGAAGTTCAATGCATCTAGACAGGGACATGGATCACAATAACAACATAGAGGTGATGGTATTAGATGGTTGGAGTGTTGGACATGCGGTAAGGTGGTATTGGACGATTGGAGTGTTGGACATGAGGTAAGGAACACATTAAGAGATATTGTCTGCAAAATCAGGGTGGTAGGCCTCAGATATATAGTGCACAGGAGGCGCAAACTGTTGGGGTTATTGATTAGAGCATTCCTCGTATCTATCTAACACTAGATAATAGGCAGACAAACCATCAGATATCTATCATTGTGATAGACGATAAGCTTTGTGATCAAATTGTTTCTATTTTGATTGACCCTGAATCTAATTATAATTATGTTAGCCCTGACTTGGTGGATAAGTGTGATTTGAATAAAGAAGTGCATGCAAAGTCTTGGTTAGTGCAGTTGGCTATAGGTACAAAGAAAAGAGTTCATCATTGGGTAAGATCTTGTGCATTTGAGTTGAATGGCATGTCTACATCAGTAAATATGAATGTATTGTCGTTGGGATCGTACAATAGTCTCTTGGTTATGGATTGGTTATATCTTCATATGACCAAGGTGGATTGTTATGATGGTGACAACTATGGAGGAAAAGTGCAGTCACAGAAAATGGTGTGTGTTATTTGCAGTGCATATTTCTAGCGACAAATATAAGGAACTTGAGGATGCAAATGTTTTGAGTAGGTACCTAGTTCTACAGCAATTTCAAGATGTGTTTCCCACAAAGATTTCAGAGTTGCCACCTCACAGGGAAGTAGACTTTTCTATTGAGTTGGTACTAGGGGCAACACCAGCATCAAAAGCATCATATAGAATGAGCACTCTAGAGTTGGTAGAGTTGAAGTTGCAGTTAAAGGAAATGCTTGAAAGGGGATATATTAAGCCAAGTGTATCACCTTGGGGCACACCAATATTGTTTGTAAAGAAGAAGGATGGTACTGTCTTATTGTGCATTGACAACAAGTAGTTGAACAAGGTGACCATCAAGAACAAGTATCCATTGCTGAGGATCGATGACTTATTTCTTCAGCTAAAGAGAGCAACAATGATATTGAAGATTGATTTGAGATCCAAATATCATCAGGTACTCATTAAAGAAAAGGACATCTATAAGACAACTTTTCAGACCAATTATGAGCATTATGAGTTTGTTGTGATTCAATTTGGTTTGACTAATGCTCCAACTACCTTTATGTGTTTGATGAATAGTGTGTTGCATCCTTATTTTGACAAGTTTGTTATTGTGTTCATTGATTGAATATTGATATATTCAAAAAATGAAGAAGAGTGTACCGAGTATTTAGCATCAGTGTTGAGACCGTTGAGAGAACATCAATTGTATGCTAAGCTCAACAAGTGCAATTTATTTCAGATTGAGGTACACTACTTGGGACGTGTGGTTTCCAAGGATGGAAAAATAGTGGACTCGGCAAAGATAAGAGCTATCATGGAGTGGGGAAACTCCCAAGAATGTGGATGAAGTGAGATCTTTCATGGGGTTAACAGGTTATTACAGGAGATTCATCAGGAACTTCTCGCAGATTGCTTATTATATTACATCATTTCAGAGGAAAGGTAAGAGGTTTGAATAGATAGAGGAGTGTGAGGTTGGTTTTGAGCAGCTTAAGCAGTGGTTGACACATGCTCTAGTGTTAAAGATTGCAGACCCAGACAAAGAGTTCATGGTATGTACAGATGCTTGTAAAAGACGATTTGGTGCAGTCCTTATGCAAGAAAGACGGGTGGCATGCTATGAATCGTGGAAACTAAATGAACATGAGCAGAACCACCCGACACATGATCTTGAGTTGGCAGCAATAATTAATGCATTGTAGATGTGGAGACACTATATTCTTGGCAAGAGGTTTGTACTGATGAGTGATCACATTGGGTTGAGATACTTGTTTGACCAACCGAATCTGAATACCAGACAAACTAGATGGTTGGCCATGATTAGTGAGTTTGACTTCGAGATCATATACATCAAAGGAAAGGAGAACAGGGTTGCAGATGCTCTTAGCAGGTGAATATAGGTGAATCATATAACAGCTATGAGCTCCTACGGAACAGACTTATGGGATTAGATCTTACAGACAGGTCAGCAAGATGGCAGGTATAGAGAGCTTATGGACAGGTTACAATAGAGTGCATGTATAATTAGTGGTACAGTTATAGGTGCAGGTATAGGTGCACAAGATGTGGACTATTGTCTTACATCAAATGGATTGGTCAAGTTTAGAGACAAGACATATGTGCCAGACATCAGTGAGCTCAAGAAGGTGATTTTGAGGGAGTTTCATGCGAAACCATATTCAGGTCATCCAAGCTATCAGAAGACATTAATCGAGGTGAAGACACTTTATTATTGGTTGAATCTGAAGAAGGATGTAGCAGATTTTGTGGCTATGTGCTTGGATTGTCAGTAGGTGAAGGTAGAGCGTAAGCATTCAGATGGACTGTTACAACCGATTGCGATTCCAAAGTGGAAATGGGAGGTAATTTCCATGGATTTCATCACACGTTTGCCCAAGACTTCATTCCAGTGAAGACTACTATTCAACTATTGATGTGGCACAGGTGTTAATCAGAGATGTGGTCAGATAGCATGTTGTTCAAAAGAAGATTGTGTCATACAGGAATGCAAATTTCACTTCCAAGTTTTGGAAGGAGTTGTTTACAAGTTTGGGCACAGAGTTGGCCTTCAGTATAAATTATTATCCATAGACAGATGGACAGATTGAGAGGGTCAACAAGATATTAGAGGACATGTTGAGGATGTATGTGATGCATCAACAGTGAAAGTGGGAAGAGTATCCTCCACTGGTAGAGTTCGCTTACAACAATGGGTATCAGGAATCTTTGAAGATGAGTTTGTTTGAGGCATTGTATGGGCGGAGTTGCAATAATCCCATCAATTGGAGTGATTCAGTTAACAGGGTGTTGATTAAACCAGACATGTTGGCAGAAATGGAACAAGAAATGCACGTAATCAAGAAGAATCTGAAAGCAGCACAAGATAGGCAGAAAAGTTATGCAGATCGGAACAGGTTGTTTTAGTTTCAGGTTGGGGAGCATGTGTGCTTTCGCATCAAACCAAAGAAGAGCTCCTTGTGTTTTGGATCATGTGCCAAACTGGCACCTCAGTTTTGTGGACCTTTTAAGATTCTTGAGAGGATTAAGCCAGTAGCCTATCGACTTGCATTGCCTCCGACAATGAAAGTCCATGATGTTTTCCATGTGTCATTGTTTAAGAAGTATGTTAAAAATGTTGATCATGTGATTACCTGATCTATATTGTAGGTGGAGCCAAAATCGTAGTGTATATTACAAAAAAAGATGCTCATGCTCCGGAACTGAGCAATCGAGCAGGTTAAAGTGAAGTGGGAGCACTTTGGGCCCGGTGAAGCTACATGGGAGATGGCGAATCAGATGGGGCTATGTATCCTTCATCGTTTGTTGATTGAGGCAAAACAGTTTTTGTATGATGTTTGAGATATGCTTTGGCATATGTTTGGATGATGTTTTGATATATGTACATATGTATGTGGATGAAAATACTGCCATGAGTTAAGTTATAAAGCTCTAATAAGTTGTATGGTTGTCATGTCATTATGGTTGTCATGTTTTTATGTTGTCATATTGCTTTGCTTCTCAGCAGGGTGATCATTATAAATACTGCATCGAGCTATGTTATAAAGGTCCATGGGAAGTATGTTTTCTTTTCGGCGGTTTTGTTGAGGTATAAGTGTGGTTGAACACTAAGGATGGTGTACCCTAAGGGGGAGTGTTCTGTAATAGCCCTGGTGAAATCCCATGTAATGAAAGTTAATAAAGGCAAAATAATAACCATGGATTATGGGGCACTTATTCCAAGATGAATTTTGGGCAAAACATCCTAGTGTGGGTGTTCATTTGGTTTGTTATGGTTAAGGAAATTGGAAAAAGCAATGGCAAAGGCATTTGGAAAGGCAAAGTGGCATTAATTGGCATTGTATTTATCAAAATACTAGAAATTAGGAGAAATAGAAGATGAAAGGTCACAGGTTGCATGTGAGGAGGGAAATGAAGGAAAATAATGGAAAATGAAGAAAATAGAGGGTTCATTAATAAAAATGCTTTTGTGGATCAATTGTTACCTTTTTTGTCAATGTTAACTTTTTCCAGTTCAATTTTGGGAGCTCTCTCTCTATTCTCTCTCTCTTGTGCTCTTGGACACTTAGAGTTTTCTGGGAGCATTTCAACATTGGATAAAGAAAGGCAAAGGAGGCAAAGAGGAAGTAGAGGTCAAGCAAGGAAGAGCTAGATCAAGCAACTACATCAAAATTCTTTGCAGGTATCGATTTGCATGTGTGGTTTCCTTGCTATATTTGGCATGCATGGTGTTGCATGTGTGTTCTTGGTTATGTTTATATCATTGGCATGGGTTTTGCTAGGTGTGACAATGTTTTTCTGCCTAACCTTTCCATTTCTGGATAGCCATGGTCTGATGGGGTTCTCATGTTTTGGTTCAGTTGTATTGCCAGATGGATTCGAAGTTGAGTGAGGTGGATGTCTAAATAAAATAACACATGGCCAAGTAACGCCTAAACCAGAATGTGGGTTACGATAAAGCCAAATTTTATGTTGCCTCAGCGAGCCTAGGAATCCTCGACCAATGAATGGCGAGATATACGGTAAAGCCTAGAGGTGGGTGTTCTCCATCAAGTCTAGTAATCCCGAGATGAGATATACTATAAACCCTGGAGAGTGGAGTCTCAGTCAGGGCCTAGTGATCTGACGTGGATTGCGATAAAGCCTAGGTACTAGGAGATAGGAAAATTTCTCACGTTTATGGAGAAATCTGGCAGCATCCATGCTTGTTTTAGTGATCTGGTGGAGATCACGGTAAAGCATGTTATTACATGTTTATTGTTTTGGCCTAGTGATCTAGTGTGGATTGCGGTAAAGCCTAGTTTCTATTGATGAGGGTGAGGTGGTTTAGCCTCAGGATGCCTTGGTTGGTTCTTTTGGTTTAAGTCTGATGCAGATTTTGGGGAGAGGCCCCTAAGATCAAAAAAATTAAAATGGATCTTGGTGGGGGAGGCCCCCAATATCTGAAAAAATGAAATGCCAAAAGAAAATGGAGAACACACATTAAACAAAACCACCAAGATTTTTTTTATTAAAATAGAGAATAATTTTAAAAGCTACATTGTGGTGGACAATATGTCCTTATACAAAATGTAACTTGTTACTTATAGTCTTTTTTTGGTTATAATACCATAGATAAATTCCATGGGTGGGTAGATACCATGGGCGATTGAATGCCATGGGTGGATCTCACTTACAATACCATAGGTAAATACCATGGGTAAATTCCAAGGGTGGATAAATACCTTGGGTGGGTGGATGAAACTTACAATACCATGGGTATATTCCATGAGTGGATAAACACCATGGGTGGATGTTAATTTCCATTCAAGTCAGAGTCCCACATTCATGCTTGGAATATGGCACGGGGGTGATTGGTTGAAGAGAGATTTGTCTCAGCCAATCTATGGTTGGGTGAAACGTGGTAGTTCCATACCAGGTTGGCTTTTGCATTCATTAATAATAGGTTCTTTACTTGGTATCTTATGTGTAAATGTACTTGTTTATATGTGGATTTTATGGCTGATGTTTTCTTGATATTTTTGTTGTTATTATGCTAGTTATAAGCATGTATTATGACAGTGATGATGTATGGTTCTTCTCATGTTTTGATTTGTAAATGAAGGAACAATGTATCTATGACCTAATAGATGATAATGCAACTAATGATATAAGGGAACAATGCTTCTTAGCAATTCTCAGATAAGCATGAGACCCCTATGTTCAAAACTATTGTTTAAACCTGTAGATTACATATTTGTGACATGTTTGATGAAATTCCTGTCATGGCTAGTAGGGGTCCAGTCAATTCCTCATTCAAGTAATTACATTTGTATCATTATTTTGTTGTTATCTTTCAGTTTTGAAAGTTTCATGGAGTTCTGGGAAATGACCTGGGCTTTGGGCCTGAAAAAGTGGCACAATTCCTTGAGTCATAGGCATATGACTGAGAAGAAAAGTCGCCAGATGCACCCATGCCTATTGTGGGAGAGAATGGAGCCTCCTAGACGCACCCTTGTCCATATCAAGGGAGCATCCAGGGGTTTAATGGTCTAAAAACTTAGTGGGACCCAAGGACTGGTCATGGGGATGACTCGGAAGGCTTCTGGGAGTCCTTTAGCAGGTATAGAAGGTCTGTGTTGTGGGTTTCCATCGATTCCACTTCCTTAAGGTCACCTAGGAGGTTGAATCCCATTATAGTGGTATCTCGTCACATTGTTGCCTTGGTTGGCTAGTTACTTGAGTAGATGTGGGATGAGGGTGTTACAAAGCCTTGCACAAATCCTAGGAAATAAGCCTTTATTTCCTAGCACATGTGTTGCTCTTATTTCTTAGGAAGTTAGCCCCTATTTTCTATTTCATTCCCAAAGCAATTCTTTCTTCTATCAACTCTTACACAAGCCTCTCTTACATGTTCTTTCCCTCACAAACTCACAAGCTCACAAACTCATGCTCAAGAATTATGATTAGAGTTGTGCTTTCGTTCTTCCTTATAAGCAATTCGAATGGCTAAATCTGGAAAATAATATTTTAGGAAATTGATTTTGTGATTGATGAGTTAACTGAGTTGAACTAACTCATGCAACTTGTCTGATCTCAATTCTAGAACTTGAGATTTAATCACTTGTCATTTTTCCAAATTAACTCTCACTAGAAGACAATAAACTTGGCCTTCCATTTTTGCATATTAGTTAATTATTCATAACTCATCCTAAATTCTAGGAACAAATCCTAAATTATAGGAATTCGTCCTAATTTATAGGGAACTTGAGCATTTCAAGGAGAAACTTATTGAGGTCCCTTTAATTAAGGCACAAATAAAGGAACCTTTCCCACTACAATGTTCAGCGCTCCCTCTTCGCAAGAAAGGTGCTTATGGAAGAATCTCGTCCACCTGGATCTGTCTCTGATACGACCATGTTCTTCATTGTTGCAGCTACTCCATCTCAACTAGAAGACTTCGTTGCTTTCTTTTGCAAAACTTGATTTGAAGACCTATTCTTTCCCACCATGCTCTATGAGTATATCACTTTATTCATAAGTGCCATGTACCATGTGTACCTTTGTGGGAGCTTCCTCTAGCCGGAAGTGATGCTAAAAGACTCAACTCTCTTCTAAGCTTCTTTAATCGAATCCTCTGCCCTCTTAGCTCGAACTCTCCCTATACTAGAGTCTCTAGCTGAGTGGCTGCCTCCACTCTCCTTGGGCTACCCTCCTCATCATCCTATTTGTCAATTGCCAATTAGCTTAGATTGAAACTGAGATATTGGTTGAGGCTCCATCTTGAGAGCTTTATTTGACTCTTGCTCAACCATCACTTCTCTACTTTGAGAACTCTCTGCCTTGCTACTCAAGGTTGCACTTGTCTCTACCTACAATTTGTAGAGATTCTTCACCCTCACACACGTATGCTTATTACATCTAGAAGCTAAGTGTTGGAGGTACGCCTTACCTCTGTTAAAGATGATATCATATCCCTTGTCCTCAAGGGTAGTTACTGAAAAGAGATTTTTCCATCGTGGAACATAGAGAACATCTCTGAGATGAAGAAGATTATGTGACTCCCTTTGAAAACTGATAGTACCAACTACTCTAGTTCCATACTGAGCATCATCTCTTAGCTCAATCTGAAACAGCATGTCCTTGTCCTTCAGGTGGTTGAAACTCTTCTTGTTCCCGATCATGTGGAAGGATGCTCCTGAATCAATCTACCAAATATTGTTGTTTGTTCAACTTTCCATGCAAGTAATCAATGAGAAATATTTCTTGAACTGGGTAGAAAATGCATCTACCCCCGCCGAAATAGCTACATAATCCTTATAGGACTCCTTCTTCCACTTAAGACACGTAGTGGCATAATGTCCAAACTCATGGAAATGGAAGCAGTTGATCTTGCTTAGATCCTTATTTTTTCCCTTCTGAATGGACTCGGCCTCTCCTTAGTCTTCTTGCCCTTGGCCTTACTTGTAAGAGAAAAATTCTTCTCTTCCTTCTCACCCTTCGATCCCTTGCCACTGCTGCTCTTGACAAGATTGAGTTTGAGCTCCTATTGAGTGAAATCACTCCACAGGTTTTCCCAATCTGGAAGTTTATCCCATCCAGTAAACCCTTTAATGAAAGTAGCCTTCTCATTGGAAAACCCATCTATAGCAACTCACACCAGTTCTCTATCATCAAGCTTCTCTCTCATAGCTACTAGCTCTTCACAAACTTTCTAAACTCTGGCGAGATAGGAAGTTACGTTCTCACCCTTCCGCATCTTGTTTGTCCTCACATTTTCCTTGAGAATCAATTTACGATTCTCAAAGGGATCTTGGTATAGCTTCACAATGACATCCAGCATTTCCTTTGTGGTATCCTTACTGGAAACATGCAGAACTATATGATCTTGGAGTCCATCCAGGATCATCCTCTTGGCTTTGGCCATCTTTGTTTGGAACTATTGGAACTAATTTGGATTTGAAGGTTTTGCAACGCCTTTCTCTACACAATCCTTCAGTCCAAATTCATCTAACAAGAATGACATCCAAACTTTCCAAGCACCAAAGTTCGAGGTGCCATCAAGTCTATATTGATCTCTCAACCTTGTTGTGGCCATCTCTCAAATCTGAAATTTGTATTGGTCGATTTTGTTCACAACTCTAATACCTTGTAGAAAATCCACAAAATTATGCAATTGCTAATATGAACAATTTGAAACTAATTTTTTCATATACACATAATTTCTCTACTTATTTTACAGTAGAATAGGAACAAAAATAACACAGTCATACTAAAAAAAACACAATTTTTTTTAGGGAACCCAACTGGGAAAACCCTCTACTTGATTGAGAATACTATTGAAGAAGAATAAACAATAGATCTCTTGCAATACAATATAGTTTTAAAAGAGAATACAATGATCTTCCTACTTTGACAAAGCTTGAAACCCTTGCAAGGCCCCTAATCCTTATGCCTTCTTGCCTTGCTTGGAAGAGCTCCTCAATCCTTGCACAAATCCTAGGAAATAAGCCCCCATTTCTTAGCGCATGGGTTGTTCCTATTTCTTACGAATTAGCCCCTATTTCATATCGCATGCACAAGGCAATTCTTCTTTTATCAACTCTTGCACAAGCCATTCTTTCATGGTCATTCCCTCACAATCTCACAAGCCCACAAACTCGTGCTCAAGAATTAGGATTACAATTGTGACTTCGCTCTTCTTTATAAGTAATTCGAAATGGCTAAATCTGGAAAATTATAGATGAGGAAATTGATTTTGTGATTGATGAGTTAATTGAGTTGAACTAACTGATGCAACTCATTTCATCTCAATTCTATAACTTGGGATTCAGTCACTTGTCATTTTCCAAAATTAACTCGCACTAGAAGACAATAAACTCGACCTTCCACATTTTCGTATTAGTTAATTGCTTCATAACATGTCCTAACTTTTAGGAACATATCCTATATTATAGGAATTAGTCCTAACTTATAGGGAACTCGAGCATGTGAAGGAGAAACTTGTTGAGGTCCCTTTGAGTAAGGCACAAATCAAGGAACCTTTCTCACTACTATTTTCAACATGGTTTTCCAAATTATATCCATGTATCAATAGAGAAGAGGACCAAGTTGGAGCCTCCGACATGAAGGGCTTATTTTTGGGTTACAGTGAAACTTCATAGGCTTACAGGGTCTATAGTTGGGAGTAGAGGAAGATAATAGTGAGTTGGGTGTAAGGTTTGAGGAAGAATTTGCAATTAGGAAGTCCCATGGGCCTATTCCAGTGAAAAAGGATGAGGAGAAAAGAAGTTGTAAAGGTTGAGCCAGTGTTAGCAATGATTTTTCAGGGTAGTACAATAGCCTTCAAGTGAAGAAGGGAAGACAAGAGCCCCTTCTACTTTCTATCACCTTGATGGTTTAGTCAATCATTGAGGTATGCTCAAGATGAGACTTCTAGGAGTACTTTTAGAGAGAGAAAACCTTTGAAGAAGTTTCGAGACTATAATAACATTGAGGAGTAACATTCTAGCTTTCAAGCCTTCCAATTTTCAGAAGGAAACATGCTAACAGGTATGGTGGGATGCCATGGTGGAGAAGTACACCTCCATCAAGAAGAATTATGTAGTATATTGTTTCCGAGAAAACTAGTGTCTTTTCGATCTGCAGTCCCACTAAGACGGGTATCTATCTTAGAAACAAACAATCAAAGCAATTTGCGATTTCCTTTATGTATGATAGATAAGGGAGAAGCAAAGGGGACCAACCTGGATCTTCCACTTGACTCCTTGCTTGATTTCTCTCCACCTTGATAGAGCTTGCAACTCCTCTCCTACTTGTCCTGCTTTAGAGAATATCTGTAGAGTCAAAGTAACAAAACACCATCAAAGCATCTCGATCTATAATATCATAAACAATGTAGAATCAGAAATACATTGACCATACAATTGCATTCACAAACAACAAGACTCACAAATACACGATTATATGGAGGAAAACTCAAAGAACTTTATTAATAGTAGAAATAGAAGAGAGGATTACAACCCATCTGTCTGATCCAACATCATCCTCCCAGCATCAAAGCCCTCTTCACCTCATGAAAAGCAAGATCACCCAACAATATAATGTTCCTTCTCAAAGAGAAACCAACAGAACTTCCTTACAAATTACAAAATTCCAGCCTCCATATCTCTCAGATGAGGGATCCATTTATAGATGTCTTGCAAGGGTGTGAGTCAGCTCTGGGTTTTTTATTAGTGTCATTCCACTAATAGTTCTTGGTTCCACTTGTAGATTTCATTGATCTCTTACTCATCCCTAGGAAAATTCATAAAGGCAAGTGTCGTAGGAGAAGTTTCTAGAAGATTCCATGAGCATCCACTTAGCAAACTGTCTCGGCCATTTGTCCATTCTTGCTCATCACACCCTACAGAAGGCCTCTTCAGTATGCATCGCACCTGGCTAGTGTAGCAGCCAATATGCATCACACCTTGACCATGGAGCAGTGAGTATGGTCCAGTTTTGGCCAGTTCTGAGTGCTTTTTTAGGTGGAACTTCTGGGAAATGAAGTAATCAGTTGACCATGATCCTTTAGGGTATGAAACAACACTTTTAGGGGTTCAAGAGCCCTTAGTTTATCGACATATGTGATTGGGCTTGAAGTTCCCAAATATGTCTATAACAGTTGCCCCCTAAAGCATGAGATCATAAATATTTTGATGTCGGGTGAAATGCTTTATCATGAGGATCCAAGGAATTCAAACTGGAAGGTGACCTGTATAAGATACAATACAGTACATCATCATCATATTATTTTCATGATCTAGCTGAGGTGGGTATTCCCATGCTCAACTTTGTAAATTCATTTCCATGTACATATAACAGATAATCGTCTGCAGTTGCAGACTGGTGATTCTTCATATGAAGGGTCATCATCCCTGGCTTAGATGACCATCTATGCATCTTCTGTGTACATTTGACGTCTTTATATTCCTGAATATATCACAGCCCGGATGAATGAAACTAGATCTGGGGTCTTCAAACTCATTCAATCCTCGCCCGATGTACAAGTCGATCCATGTAAAAAGATGTTCTGAAGTCGAACATGGAAAGACATCGCCTGATTACCAGCCAATAATGTAAGTTGTTAACAAATGCGAGAGGAATCACCAATAATGATAATGACCCTCAAGGTACTACAGTACAATTCACGTGGAGTGAATATATGAGTCGATGTCGATCACCACGCAAAATCTTTCAGTCGAAGGCCATTGATGTAAACTTGTCGCCGGAAGTGAGAAACTTGCCATTGATGTATGCAAGCTTCAAAGTACTGAAAGGGTTGTGTCTAAGTCAACTTCTTGGATAATGAGCTGATGTCAACAAGAAGTGACCTGTCGTAGGAGGGCCTTAATGTATCCCACATCTACGACACGAAACAAAGCAAATGATTTTCTGGAGTTGAAAACAATCTGATGATACAAGGTTCAGGAATGACGGTCATTAAAAATGGAGGGTGAAGGTATTGCAAGTGGATGAGGCATTAACTAGGTGGTAAATTCTTTGAATGACTTCTCTTGAACATATCGGCGAAACTGAGATGGATTGGTAGCGTTAACCCCAAAAGATGGATGGTAGGGAGAACCAATGGTGATATGAACGGTGAATGGAATAACCTAACCCGACTCAATCATGGTGATGGAGTGAAAGTGTCATGTTCAAGAGCGACCTGCTACCAATAAAATTATTCAAGTTTTCTTCCCTTTTTCCCCAGTCATTGCTGACCAGTACCTCTTTATTTTTGTCAAGCTTGAGGAGGATAACATATGCTTGTTCTATAATTTTCCCTTTGGGCAAACCTGTCACTATGTTTTAGCGAGCCTAACAACAGTGAAACTCGTTCTTGTCTGGGTGGACAAGTTTGTCGCTATTGTTTTAACGAGTTTAACAAGGATAACTCGGTCCTTTTCATGTTTAGAGAGTTTGAAAAGGGACAAAAAGGAAACTCCAGTGGTCCTTTTTTGTAGCATAATCCCTTAAGTCTGAAAAAAGTATAAAATAATATGAAAGGGATGATTTTTCGATTACTTTAATGAGTCGAAAAAAAAACAAGCGCTCGATCTTTTTGTGGGATGATCCCTCGGGTCCAAAAATATTAAAATGTAGAGGAGGGATGGCGCTTCCCCTTACTTTAACAAGCTGGAAAGGCCAGTAGCTCGGCAATCTTTTCATATTTAACGAGTCTAAAAAGAGCTTAAAAGAGACTCGTTTTTAAGGAACGAGTGATGTTTTCGGGTAGCAACTCACTCCAGGTAAGTTTCGAACTTCTCCAAACATGGCAGTGTGAAGGGGGTGGCTAATAGAATCATTCGTCGCAGTTGTTCCTCAAAAGGGTAAACAATCAAGTGGAGGCGTATGATTGGCCAAAAGAATGGAGGTGATGGTAGAACACAACCAAGGCTCAAAAGGCTGATAGTATGGCAATCACAGAGGTTGTTTACTGAAGGCGGTTTTATTGTTTAATGAGCTTGAACTTTGTGTTAACATATGCTCAATAGCGGGTTTATTTTTTAACGAGCTTGAACCTTGCGGAAACATTGCTCATTATAGTGGTCAAAGATGTTCAATTTACCTTTTAACACGTTAGATTCTTTTGACGGTCGTACAACCTGCTCAATTGCTCCAACAAATTGATTAGAAATACATATACATGCCCGAAAAATGAATTAAAACTAACATTTTACTTGAAGTACGTGAATAGTAACATAAAAAGTAGTCTTACCTCTCATTTTTACCATTTCATTTAGAATTTGGGATCTTGGAGCTGTGGAGTAGTTTTCCCCCTCAAATTTCATCAGCTGATTTTGTGAGATCCGGTGGACTATTCTCTACGCCATCAGGACCAGGTAGGAGCTAACCCTGAGCTCTTCATTTTCATTCCATCATTTTCTGATTTTGAGCAAGTTTTTCCCTGCTTCTGGGCCCTTAGGGTTTGAAGAAATCGTTCTCCATCCATCACACCTGGTCTGCATCGAAAGGTGCTGTTATGAAACCAACTCAAGAAAAGATAGAAAATATAGATCAACGCCTTAGAATTCAGCCTCTTCGAGGGGGCAGCCTCCTTTACATTACATAAATGAACAATTCTTGGATGATTCAAATGACAAAACCTCCTTTCTATATAAGGATCCAAGGAGTCACAATATAACCCAGCCGACCTAACAATAATAATGTTAAAGCCACAAATAACACTAGAGGATTCTATGGGCACAGTAATTACAATATGGTGACAATAGGGGCACAACAATATTAATAAGGGGTACAACTACCATATTAATGGGGTAATCACTAGTATTATAGGGACCCAACATGCCCCTCTCCTTAAAAAAGTGTTGTCCTCAACACTTGAGTAGTTCTGGATGCTTTTGTATAAAATTCTCATCCTCCCATGTGGAACCTTTAGCGCATAAGTTCTTCCACTTAATAAGATACTCTGAAATTGACCGATTTCGTAGCTGTCGAGTTCTTGTTTCTGTGACTGCTTCTGGTTCAAATATAATTTTTCCATCCTCGTCAAGTTTTGGAAATATTGTTTGAACTGGGAGCTTCTCACCTATAACCTTCTTTTAACATGAAAAATGGAAAACTGGGTGCAATCGAGAAGCTGCAGGAAGTTCCAATTTGTATGCCATAGTACCAATCTTTTGCAACACCTTGTACGGACCATAATACTTTGGTGATAATTTATTATCTTTCTTAGCTTGCTTGAGGGACATTTGCTTATATGGTTGTGGCCATAGGAATACCCAATCACCTACATCAAAACTTCTTTCGCTGCGATGTTGATCTTCTTGTTGTTTCATTCTATTTTGTGCCAACACGAGGTTATCCTTTAAGAGTTGGAGGACTTGTTGTTGATGTTCGATGTGATGTTCCACTGCTTGAATCTTAAAATTTTCTCTTAAATATGATGTGATGGATGGTGGATGGTACTCATAAAGTGCCATAAATGGGGTCATTTTTGTTGTTGTATGGAAGGAAGTGTTATACCACCATTTAGCCAGAGGAAACCATTTGACCCATTGTGTCTATTTATCAGATACAAAGCAACGAAGATATCCTTCCAAACATTTGTTTACTATCTCATTTTTCCCATC
>APFE030395305.1:45440-67011 GCA_000404065.3 Pinus taeda
TAAAGGCAACAAAATAACAATAGAGGGATTCTATGGGGCACAGTAATAACAATATGGTGACAATAGGGGCACAACAATATTAATAAGGGGTACAACTACCATATTAATGGGGTAATCACTAGTATTATAGGGACCCAACAGGTGCGATGCATACTGAGCTGGACACTGGCCAGTCAGTATGCATCTCACCTTGTTCAAAGGCAGGGTGTGATGGGCGCAGAAGGGAAACTTTGCACAGGAATTTTTCATGAAAATTTTGCCTATTTTTGCTCAAAAACAAATCCTAATTCATCTTTTGTCTGTGTCTCAGACATTTGTTGGATCAAG
Organism: Pinus taeda; assembly: GCA_000404065.3. NCBI lineage: Eukaryota > Viridiplantae > Streptophyta > Pinopsida > Pinales > Pinaceae > Pinus > Pinus taeda. Next base: position 45,768 of record APFE030395305.1, read on the forward strand.
ATGGTTGTCACATGGTGTGAACGCGAACGTGAAGAAGAGGTCATGGTTGCCTTACATGATCAGGGCACAGTTATTGCCTTACAAAACTGCGGTTTTCTCAAATTCTTCCACATATCCAACATGAGGCAACAAATCAGTTTGTTGCAATATCTTCTCGATTCATGGGATTCGATCAACCAGGTATTCCAGATTAGAGGCAAATCTATTCCATTGATAGTCGATGATATCTACTTTTTGACGGGGTTGTCGAGGCGTGGTGCCCCTCTCTCACTATCCGGATCCGGAACCCGTGAGGGATTATATTCGTCAGTTTTGTAGAGATGGATCTCATCCCAACAGGGATGGCAAGATCAATATTCGAGATGTCAATGATTAGCCCTTGAGGACCATTTTATTCACCTTTGCTAGATTGGCTAGTAGTGCGGCTCTTCATTTCGAAAACAGATCTTATATGCAGTACGCTCTGGAATGCCTGGAACCAAAGGTATTCAACTGGTGTGAGGCATTATTTCCAATCATAAAAGAACAACTCTCCAAGGTAAAGAATGGAAGAGCCGAGAATTTTGGCTATGGTTCTATCTTGACTTCTTTTGCCTTGGAGAGGATTCCACTGATGCAGCCTCAGTACATTTCACTAGGATTGCCAGCACCGAGGGAACCACGAATACAGAGATGGGTTGATCTCATGGCCAAACATGTTAATCAGTCATAGATTTCCTTTTCTGATGCCTTCTTTGAGTAGTTTGACCATCAGGAGATGGTCTTCGCGGAGTATCCATACATCGGGATGGATTTCCGAGGTGACCCAGATTTGGCGTTACCAGCTGGCAAGCTTTGGAGTGCTATGGGTAAAATTCTTTGACCATATCTTTGTTTATCGGTTTTAAAATGTTTTTGTGTTTTTAAATATTATCAAGACTAATCAAACTCATATGTATGTGTAGATATTGGCCCAGTGCAACCAGTGGCACGCCCATGGGCTGCAGTTGACGCTTCAGCAGGAGAGGCTATAGGGAGGTCCATCCTTCGTGATCTGGACATAGCAGAGACCCTAGCAGTGCTGCAGGATCAGATTGAGGGCCTCACTCTTGGTATTCAAGATGTAAGGACCGACGAGTTACCTCTGAGGTTACAACGCCATACTACTGGCGTGCCGAGTCGATGGACTAGGCTCTTGCGTATGATCACACAGGCGGTGACGTGTTATCACCAGCACCATTAGTCTAGGGTGATTTTCTTCATTTTTGAGTTTCTTGGTCATGTGACCGATTTTGTCTTGGACACAAAACATTTTGTAAAAACTATAAACAGTTATATATTTTTTATTTTCAGAGTTTTATTTTGGTTAAGTCATGTGATCCTACTGCAAATGTTAATGTGAAATGCTTTTCTTTACAAATGCTCGAAATGTCTATCTAACACATAATTTGCTAATGAATACATTAATGTGTTTAAGTTTCTGGAAATGTGTTGATATTGAATGGAATCAAACTGCCTTTCCAAAATCCTAACTCTTAGGAACATATGATAGATAGCTGGGTTCCGAATAGAATAGACGCCAGTAAGTTGTAGAATGACGAGTTGTGAATCTAGCCTGACAACAAGTTGGCGTATGCCATGTGAAATGGCATCAGAGAGAAGCTCCATCAACGTGTTGTACTCAACGATGTTTTTCGTTGATCGACCAATAAATATCCCCCTAAAACTCACTAACTCGTCACTTGGAGCAAAAATGGCCCAAGCTGTAGAAAATAGGTTTCGCGTACTACGACTAGCTCCGTCGACATACCCAACGAATGTTTCCAAATAGTCTGACATTTGCAACAAATGCAGAGTGGATTACCTAACCAAAATGACAACTCTTGACGAAAACAAAAATGTAACAAAAGCATATCTATAAAGAGATTACTATACTTGATCAAGCATAGTAACGCTTAAGATACAACCCGTTTCGGGGTTGCGACAGTGGAATCCCATCGTAATCTACCAGCTCGTAAGCTCCTTTTGCAAATACTTGTTTAACAATGTAGGGGCCCATCCATAATGGTTCGAACTTACCTGCTCCCAATTTGTCGGAGTCCTAATCGTAAAGCAAGACCAGGTCACCTTCTGAGAAAACACGAGGCTTGACATTTTTGTCAAATTGCGCCTTGAATCGTTTCTTATGAGCTTCGTTAGCCAACGCGGCATCACGAAGGGTTTCATCCAAGTGGATTAGTTCCAAGAAACGAGCCTCTTCGTCCAAAGTTTTGGGAAGTAGATCGATTGCAAGCTTGAGAGATGAAATTTCACTTTGAATTGATAAGACAGCTTCCAAACCATACACTAACTAAAAGGGTGTAAATCCGGTCACATTTCTCACCGATGTCCTATATTCCCATAGAGCTAAGTACAGGATTATATGCCAATTCCGTTTGTGGACTCCAATCATCCTTTGCAGCATGCGCTTCAAGACTTTGTTGATGGCCTCAACTTGTCCGTTAGCTTGCGGATAATATGGAGTAGAACTGTCGTGGGACAGTCCTAATTTGGTAGTCAATTCAACCATCATGTGATTGTGAAAATGTGATCCATGATCTGTGACTATAGCCTGTGGCACACCGAATTTAGAGACTACATGATTGAAAAAGAAAAGAGCAGTGGTTTCGCCGTCGTTGTTTAATGTAGGCATCACCTCAGCGCATTTTGTAAAATAGTCGACAGTGACTATGATATACCCATGCCCCCCGACCGAGGTGGGGTTACATGTCATGAAATCTATGCCCCATTTAGCAAATGGCCCAACAGCAACTACTGGATGTAGCGATGCAGGTGGTAATCTAGTTTTGCGACTGAAAATCTAACAAGAATGGCAACTTTTGACGGCAATTATGCAATCTTTGAATATAGTAGGCCAGAAGTAACCAACTCGTAAGATCTTTTGTGCAGTAGCATAACCAGATAAATTCACCCCACATGCACCTGAATGACAGTCATTCAAGACTTTTTCAGCGTCCTCATGCGTGAGGCACCTTCGCAGAACTGTATCGACACCACGACGGTAAAGTGTATCACCAACGATCATGTAGTCTTTGGCTTGGTATCGAATACATTGTTGTTCAGTGTGAGAAGTGTTAGGCTTAAATGTTTGGGTTTGGAGATAGACCAGTATATCTCTGTACCACGAATTGCTTGACGATATCAGAAACAAAGTTTCATCCACGATTGATGCTTTAGATGTTAAATCGTTGGACGACGATGGGAGGTTATAAAGTAACTCCGTGAAGACTAGAGATTTCTTTGATTTGGCTTTGGTGAATTCCAGATCAAACTCTTGCAAAATGGCTATCCATTTGGAATATTTGCCCCCTAGTAATTGACATGACAAAATTTAGGTAATAGGGTTGCAATCTGACAAAATGGTGGTTTTGCGAAAGAGTATATAGTGTCGAAATCTCTGTACGGCTTGAACAGCTGCTAAGGCCAGCTTTTCAACATAAGAGTACTTGCTTTCTGTATCATTTAAGTTGTGGCTTAAATAATACACAGAATGTTCTATTCCATTATCTTCTTGTACTAAAACCATGGCGATGATTGTATCTATAGCGGCAGCATACAAATTAAAGTCTTTTTGATAGTCAGGAGCGTACATTAATGATGTTTTTACTAGGGAATCTTTTAAAGCATCAAAGGAAGCTTGTGCAACCTGATCCCAGTTGAAGGGTACTTCTTTTTTCAAAAGATGTGTCTAACCTTTAGCAAGTTCGGCGTAATTTGGAATGAACCTCCTGAGAAAGTTTGATTTCCCTTGGAGTTTCTGAATCTGAAGCAAATTTGAAGGTGGAGGCATGTCAATGATTTCCTAAACCTTACATGGGTCGAGTCGAATTTTATCGTTAGAAACCACGAAACCAAGTAATTGACTAGAACCAACACAAAACACACAGTTGTGTGGATTGAGTCGTATCTTGTAGTGTCGGCAACGTAGAAATATAGCTCTCAAATGTTGCAGATGATCAATCTGCTTTCGTGAATGAGCCGGTAGATTGTCAAGATACGGTTGAACGATGTGCTTGATGTCATGGAAGGCGTAGTTCATTGCCCTCTAAAAGGTTTCCCTTGCATTCTTCAAACCGAAAGGTAGTTTACAGTATGCGAATGTGCCCCATGGAAATACAAATGCAGTCTTCGACTGGTCCTGTGGGCAGATATTGATTTCATTGTATCCTGAAAATCCATCCATGAATGAAAATATTTTGCATCCGGCACATTCGTCAATTATCTGGTCGATGAAGGGTGTAGGGTAGTTGTCCTTCGGACAAGCTTGATTTACATCCCTATAATCAATGCACACTCTAATCGTTCCTTTCTTTTTCATCACAGGAACAATATTCGATACCCAATCAATGAGAGGAATAGGGTAAATGAAACTAGCATGTAAAAGTTTTTCAACCTTCGCCTTAATGGCAGCGGCTTTCTTCAGGTGAACCGGTCGAAGCCGTTGTCGTACTGGTTTGACATCTTGATACATCTTGATTTCATGTTCAACGATGCTTGATTCAATGCCTAGCATTTCTTCATATGACCATGCAAAGACATCTCTGAATTCGCGAAAGAGAGCACAATATATTTCCAGTTCTGAAGGAGAACAAGATTTGCCAACATGAATATTCTCTACAACGTTAGGTTTGGTCGAGATATTAATGGCAACAGTTTCTTCAATATTGGACATATTTCGCTCGGAATCCATAGTATTTACAGTATTTGATAGAAAATCAAACACAGAAGGATGATTAAGGTCGCTAGAATAATCTTCGTTGTTATCTTGAAGGTGGGAACGATGGTGGTAATCTTCCCATGGCGCCTCTCCTATCATCATCCACTGAATGATTCCTTCATCTGTAGAATGTATACGAGACCAAGGATTGGAAGAGGTGCCATACTCTAAATACCTGTCTATCCAAACACTCGATGAGTGTTGATTTGGGTTTTCCACCCAGGCCCAGAAAATTGATTGCTACAAAATTTCTATGGGGCTTGGGGGTAATACCTCGCGATGATCCATTTTATCAAAATGTTCAGAATTCTTCTTAATCTTTGGTGATGTAGAAGATATCATATGACAGGTTTCCACTGTGGCCACTTCCGCCAGATCACTAAGAGGCAGGAGGGCAAAAGTACCCATTAATGCGGGGTCTTTTAGGAGACCTACTCTGACATTTTGAAGTGATTGAGAGCTTCCATGGATCATCAGAATGCTTCAAGTAGCTTGTGAACTATTTGGGAAAAAGGTTAGTTGGTCAATGATTGTAATTGCTCCTTGGAAGGGAAATGCAATCTTTATAAAATATGTTGACACAACAGTAACCATAGCGTAAATCCAGGGCCTGCCTAGTAAGATATTGTAGTCAAGGTTTCCATCAATGACCTCTACTTCAATTTCTACTGTCTTGCCCCCCAGTTCAACTTGCAAGTTACTTAATATCCCATACGGCGTGTATGTTCTTCCATTGAACGCTTTTAATGTCTTTGATGATCATGACAAGGGTGGTGAGCCTAAAGTTTTCCAGTAACTCATTGACATAATACAAGTAGATGCCCCTCCATCAATGACTGTTTGATGAATAGTTTTGTTGAGGGTTTTTACCTGTATAAGGAAAGCAAGTTGAGCCAGTAACTGAGGTTCATATCCTTTATGGTTAAAGGCCACAAGATTGGAATCCGTTGGGTCAATCCCACCTATTGCTAATAACAAAGCCTGCTTTTGGGAGGGACAATTCTGCAGTACTTCAAGTGTCGACATAGCGGATGGAGATTGAGCTAGATCCTCCACTATATTATAATTCTGTGCTACTCGGGCACGAGGATTAAATGTCGATTTATGTACTACTCCCTTTGGCAGCTTTATAGTTAATTCAGGAATGATGGGCGGCACAACTTCTGATGAAGTTGTTGTCGAACTACTGGGTTGATCTGTAGCCTTGTTGTTCGACATATGTGGATTCCCATAATCTTTATTCCTTGTCAATATCAAAGCATCATTTTGTTGTTTCGAGATGGATAACATAAGCACTTGGGATGGGGAAGCATTATCGATAGCGATCAGATTAGTTTCTGGGTTTGGAAACGGATCAGTCAATACCGCCAAGGTAGTTGAGGTTTTTAAAAACTTTGCAACCTCAGCTCGATGTGGAAAATCTCTCATAAAATGATCCTCATCACATATGAAACATGGCTAATTAGGTTTCCTTCGACCAGCAGGGTTTCCAGAAGATTTCTCAGGAGTCGAATCTTCGTGTTTCTTATTTTTGTTTTTCCTTTTCTTCTTGACCCCTGATTGCTTTGGTTCTTTGCCCTTGTTAGATGACACGGCGTTAACCTCCGAGGAAAGTTGTTTATCATTTGCTTTTTTATTAGAGACTGTAAGGGTTTTACCAGATGGAGCCTTTGTAGTTCGCATACTTGAGGTATCGATCATGTCGTCACTGGCATGAGAGTCCTTGTTTGATTTAGGAGGGGGAGGAACGGAAAATTCTGGTCTAGGAGCGTTAGGAATTTTGTCGTAGAGTTTGCCAGACTGAGTATAGATCAATTCTAAATATTGTGCACAAGCAATGACTTGCTCTTCAGTGACAACTCCTCCTTTTGCCACATCTTCAATAATAGAAGGTAATAACGACTTAATAAACCACTCAGCTATAAGCTGATCAGGAACATACTCTTTACCATTCGACGACGATGGCGCCACTCATGAATATGATCAGATATGTGAGTGGTTGTTGTCTGTTTAAAGTTGGTAAGGAGTTCTATTCCCGTTTCGTACCTTATAGGTAACTGAAAGTGGGTTAAAAAGGTAGTGGCAAGGGCGTTGAAGTTATCAAATGAAGCTCTAGACAATTCAATGTACCATTTTGCTACCGGACCAGTTAGCGTTCGCTGAAAAAGGCAAAGCCTAATCGAATCATCATTGAGGGTGTTAGATGAACACCACAAATGAAAAGTCATTACGTGATTCAATGGATCTTCACCCGGATTTCCATTGAATTTAGGAATATCATAGGGAAGTTTATGAAATCGCTGGCCACCAAGGGGTGTAAGCAATTGGATCATTTGTCAGTCGGTTCAGATCTAGTAATTCTATAGTTGCTACAAAAGGAAACTGTTGATTCAGGTTTGGCGAAGCATACCCAGGATAGGATGGGATCACCTAAGCAGTAGGTCTTTGCATACTAGCATAATGTATCTAATGTTGATAACTTTGATAAGGTTGATGGGCATAACCATTATAGTATGGTTGTTGATAACCATTTTGAAAATGCGGTTGCCCATTACCTACAAAGCCTTGTTGCTCAGGTCCTTGGTAAGCTTGTTGGAATTGTGGTTGTTGATATTACACCAGTCATGGTTGTTGGACCATTTGTTGTTGTCCAATACTAGATGATTGGCCAAGATGAGGTGTGATAGTACCCATTTGAGCCTGAGTCGTTCCAATTAAGGAAGCACTAATCTGAGGTTGTGATTGAGCTGTAGAGACAAGAGGTTGTTGTATTGCAACCTGAAGGACTTGAGGTTGAAATACAATAAGCAATTCTTATACTTGCGACACCGTCACAATAGCAGGTGTAGTGGGAATATTCGACATAGGTTGAGTTGGTTGCATTGAATATACAACTCTTGGCTGTTGAGGCAATATTGGTACCCAACCACGATGTAATTCCAATTTGACCTAAACTTTGTTGTGAAATCTCATATGGTTGTTCTCCAGGAGGGAACAATGAAAAAGCATACTGCCCTCCATATGGCGACAATCGAGTGTTCAAAGGATAGACTGGTCTTTGGAGACTGGACTGCCCAAATTGATACTAATATGCAGGATCAATTTGCTAAGTTTCAACATAAGAAATGCCAGATAGGATTCCAGATGAACAAATAGGAACAGACCATGTCATTGAAATAGTCCCTGGGTGGACTCCATCTAGTGATTGATAACTAGTCGGAGTAGCAGTAGGAGTTCTAATGTTGTTGTATCAGATGACACAGTCCTAGATGTTGATAGTTGCTCAGACATATTTAGTCTATCCAAAAGATTTCCTAGCGATTCGACAGGAACTTGCGATGAAGGATGATCAAAAGAACTAACTTCAGTAGTAGAAGGATATAGATGGATCCCAGTTCCAAAATGCAATGGGGTATTGGATGGAAGATCCTCTACAATCTCTTCTATAGCAATCAGTCCAGATGGAAGAGGTAGACCTTTAGGTCCGTAAAATATTTCTAGAGTCAAAGAAAGTATAGCTTGAGCGATTACAGACACTGGAGGGGTTACACCTTCTGAATTCTGGAAATAAAATTCTAGATGTTCAGGTAAGTGAACTTCAGTTTCTGGATCAGCTCTAGATCGATATGTTTCAGGTATAGAAGTGTCTACTGTTACACTCGGATTAGTTCTAATGTCCTCTTGTAACTGCGGAACTTCTTCCATAAAGGCAGATGTACCAGAAATGATCGAAGTAATTGTAGTCTCTGATGATGTTGAAACACAAGTTCCAAATAAATCAGAAGAATTTGACTCAGTTAAACGAGACCGTTTTGCCCAGAATGGTTTCGTTTCCGGAGACAAAGACGGTTAACTCGCTAGTCTCCACGATTGATGGGGTTTTGACTGACTTTCTTCCATGATTGCGGATTACTTGATCAACTCAAAAATTAAGAGAAAAAATGTTATTCCGTATTAAATAAATTTTAATGACGCTTGGACACAACTTTGCTTTTTCAATTTTTAAGAGTCGAGAAAAAGCTAAAGATGACTCTAGTCGCCTTCAATTTTTAATGAGCCTGAAGTGACAAGTGCTCAGATGGACCTTTTCTTTTAAGGAGTCGAAAAGGAACGAAAGTGACTTCTCTGGAAATCTAGACAGAGGGATTACCAAATCAATCGTAAAACTGCAATATACACCTTGGTGGTAAATTAAAGAGAAATTACCAAGGACTTATGTACGACAGTCAATCTTCCCGAATGTTGTGTTCAGTGCATTGTGATCGATAGGGCGGCAGACACGGCTTCCTATGGATAAAGGATATCAGCCTATTGTCATCTCCCAATATATACTCGACGGTACGGGGAGCACAAGTCCTTACTAACACTTGTTGTATCAAACAGGAGGAATCACCCAACCTTCGATGAAAACGATAGTTACTAGGTTTTACGATGCCGGAATATGTCTCTAGCCTAGACTTCTAGATGTGTTGCGTTAGGTTCCAAAGCATTTTTATGTACATTGAGATTTATTTTAGAGTTGATCTTGTTTAGAATTTTGTCTTTCAAGGCTCACCGCTTGATGTAGACGTAAAATTCCTAAATATGCAATCTAAAATGATAAACAGTCGTTTATTTTCTTTTAGCAATGAAAATCCTAGCTACTAAGGAAAAAAGATTACGATTATTTCAACAAAGAGCAAAGAGCACCCACTAAATGCACTTTTCCTAAATCATTTTCCGCATACAGTCTAAATGCAAATGCAAATGCATGTATTTGTTTTCCATTTCCTTAATCTGAGAATGCCAAAAAAGAAAACTAAGCACATATCTGAATTATTTTCTTCAAAGTGACATTTCGACAATTTCTTTTCAAAATGAAAGGAAGACTAAAATGATACTTTTTGATTTCAAATAGAAAACTGCTTTCGACACTTCAAATATTAACAATTCAAATCAAATACAATGGAAAAAGTAAATTGACTATCTAGAGGAGGAAGATTTTACGACACTCTTCTTTTTGACTCAAAATGACAATTACGACACTTTTGCATAAAAAACGACAATTCGATTTAAGCTACTTTTGACGAAGGACTATAAATGATGGACAAATACATAAAAACATTTACTAATCCTAATCAATGGATGCTGAACAAAAGGAAGGAGGCTTCAGCAATGAGATATTGATCATAAGCAGAAAAACAGTTGAATAGAGCTTAAAACAAGGAGAAAAAAACCCAAATTTCAAAGAGAGAAATAATATTACTCAGTCATCGCACTTGTCCTTAACAAAAACAGGGATGCATCTCACCTGCTACACACGGGAGGTGCGATGCATACTGGTTTCCAATTACAAACAGTGCGATGGGCCAGGGAGCGAAACTGAGTTGGGTTTTTGCTCAAAATTTGCAGTTATGTTCAGTGATTTAAGATGATATGATGGACAGTAAAAACAAAGTAAAGGGGTATGATCTTAGGAGTTTATTGAGCTACCACAAGGGCATTTAGGATGTTTGTAAGTCAGATGTTCAGTTCATAAACCAACCCGGAGATTGACTGAAGCAACATTCATCTACTTTGCAATTGCATAGGAAGTGAAGTTCGAAGGCTATCTGGCTAACTTCAGGCTTCATTTGTAGTTTATAAAGCAAACAACACTAACAAACAAACAAACTAATCGTTCCCCAGTGGAGTCGCCATTTTGTTTCCAGGAAAACTAGTGTCTTTTCGATATGCTAGTTCCACTAAGACGGGTAGCTATCTTAGAAACAAACAATCAAAGCAATTTTCGATTTCCTTTATGTATGATAGATAAGAGAGAAGAAAAGGGGACCAACCTAGATCTTCCACTTGACTCCTTGCTTGATTTCTATCTCCCTTGATAGAGCTTGCAACTCCTCTCCTACTTGTCCCACTTTAGGGAATATCTGTAGAGTCAAAGCAACAAAACACCATCAAAGCATCTCAATCTATAATATCATAAACAATGCAGAATCAGAAATTCATTGACCATACAATTGCATTCACAAACAACAAGATTCACAAATACACGATTATATGGAGGAAAACTCAAAGAAATTTATTAATAGTAGAAATAGAAGAGAGGATTACAACCCAGTTGTCTAATCCAGCATCATCTTACCAGCATCAAAGCCCTCTTCACCTCATGAAAAGCAAGATCACCCAACAATACAATGTTCCTTCTCAAAGAGAAACCAACAGCACTTCCTTACAAATTACAAAATTCCAGCCTCCAGATCTCTTAAATGAGAGATCCATTTATAGATGTCTAGGAAGGGTGTGAGTCAGCTCTGGGTTTTTGATTAGTGTCATTCCACTGATAGTTCTTGGTTCAACTCAGAGATTTCATTGATCTCTTACTCATCCCTGGGCAAATTCAGAGAGGCAAGTGTCATAGGAGAAGTTTCTAGAAGATTCCATGAGCATCCACTTAGCAAATTGTCTCAACCATTTGTCCATTCTCACTCATCGCACCCTACAGAAGGCCTCTTCAATATGCATCGCACCTGGCTAGTGTAGCAACCAGTATGCATCGCACCTTTACCATGGAGCAGTCAATATGGTCCAGGTTTGGCCATTTCTGAGTGGTTTTTTAGGTGGAACTTCTAGGAAATGATGTAATCAGTTGACCATGATCCTTTAGGGTATGAAACAACACTTTTAGGGGTTAAAGAGCCCTTGGTTTATCGACATGTGTGATTGGGGTTGAAGTGCCCAAATATGTCTATAACATATACCTAAGGGGGATATTATGGGGTGCAGAGGGAGGTACCCAAGGGAATAATGTAATAATAGGATGGGCCATAGTTAATAAATAAAGTGGTTAACCTGCATCGTATAAGGGACCACAAGTAGTTAGCAATAATGTGATAAGCCCATTGTATTAGATATATGGTATTAAGAGAACCATGGTAATGACCCATGGTAGTGTATGTATGAATCATATATAGAGGCTAGAGACTCCCCATTGACAGATGTCAAGGATTATTGTATTGGCAAGCATATGGCTTGTGGAGTGTTCTCCTTCCTTAATGAGTGATTGTATGGTGTTACCCTACCTCAAGGGTTTGATCAATAAAGAGAAGCATTTCTATATTTTGTGTTTGGCATTCTCTTGAGATTATTTACATTTATTGGGTATATTCACATCATTTCATATATTTCTGGGTCAGATCTATTACAAGTGGTATCAGAGCACTTTCTTGTGCAAGCGGAGAGATATTTTTATTTTTTATTTTTGGTAGGAATCTTTTGGGGCAGTGTGTTTGCAGACCAAATTTGAAACTTTTGGTGTGAAATTTGTAGAATCTAATTGCAGATCTGGATTATTTGCAAAAAAAATACCCAAATAAACAAAAAAATCGGTCGAATCGAAGTCCAGATGAGGGAGATATCATTGATTTAAAAATCAACTGTGTTGTAGAAAGTTTTTTACGAAAATTCGTGTATGGTGGATCTCCAATTTAATTTCGGGTCATTTTTGTGGGGAATTTTGAGAAAATAATTGCAAATCTGAGATCCTCTTGAAAACTTACCTAAGATCAAAACAAAAATCGGTCGAATTGGTGTCTGAATGAGGGAGATATCGCTGATTTAAAATCTTTCCCCTTTTTTTTTTCTTTTTTTTTTTACAATGGACAGTTGCAACGCAATTTTGAAATTTCATTGCCTAGATCGAGATTTCTATCACATGGGAAGATGCAGAATGACTGTTACATTTCCAAAAACAGGTCATATAATAAGGATTCTGAGCAATATTAACTGAATTGTGGCCATTTCAAATTTTCACCAAGTAAGTGATTTTTTTCAAAACCCTCTTCATGGCTTCTAGCAAGAATTTTTTTTACAGGGAATGATAATGGTCCTACTATTGAAGAATTCATAAAAAGACAAAATTCATTATGGCTAAAACATTGGAAATGTTTCATAGTGGTTAATTTTAAAGATGAGGCGGCCATATGGTGGAAATCACTTAACATAAATAAGTGGTTAAACCTTCCCGAGGAAGAATTTGATATATTATTGTTAGAGAAATGGTCTCATGCTGGAAAACAAGATAATGAGAAACATGTGGGGTTATTTTCTACAGGTATCTCCTTATTACAGGTTCATGGATGTATTCAGAAAGAGAAGATAATTGTGTCTATCAATCCTAGTTGCGAGTATAATTTTATTAATGTTCATTTGGCTAAAAGATTGCAAGTCCCGTCTAAACAAATAGAGCACACACAGGTTAATAATGAGGAGGTGCAAGCTTATAAAGATTTGAATATTTCTATGGACAAGTATGTATTACATTCTGAATTTTATGCTTCAGATATGGCTAATGTGGATGTTGTTTTAGGATACCCTTGGATGGAATCTATTGGTACTATCAATATTAATGTGCAAAAGAAATTCTTGAAACTCTGGTATAAAAAGAAGAAAATTACATTACAAGATATTTTCGTCAATAAACAGGTAGAGTCCAAGAAGGCTGAAGCAGAAGATGTTGCAGGGACTAACACATCAAATGAGGAATCTGTGGTTGAAGTAATACTAGAAGATAAAAAACAACAACAGGAGCCACAACATGTACCAGATACCAATTCGACTCAATTAGGTGGTGAATTAAAGCAAGATACACCATTGGTTAAAACTTCAACATATCACCACCCACATCACCTAGCAAGAAAACAACCAACAAGATGGAAATGAATCAGCAACAAGAACAACAAACCCTACATGACAGATAAAGAAGTGCGACAATCCACCCACAACAGATCAACATAGAGGAACCGCCAGGATCAACTCACATCTCAAGCGAGTGAGGCACTGGCTGGATCGAGTAACCACCTATCTCTAGGATGGCTAGATGCACGTGCATGATACCAATGGACTACTCTTTTGAGTAAACCTTATTATTTGTGTTCTTCTTATGTTTCGGGGATGAAACATGTTTAAGGGGGGTGGAATGTAGTATACCTAGGGGGATATTATGGGGTACAAAGGGAGGTACCCAAGGGAATAACGTAATAATGGGATGGGCCATAGTTAATAAATAAAGTGGTTAACCTGCATCATATAAGGACCATAAATAGTTAGCAATAATGTGATAAGTCCATTGTATTAGATATATGGTATTGAGAGAACCATGGTAATTGTTGGCATTATGATACAGGTGTTGTCCTTGATGGAAACTCACATAGATGACAGTTCACAGTGCAACAGGTTAAAATCAAATGATTACATATCAGACTCTAGAGATTGAAGAAAGAGAGGTATATGTTGGTTCATTTTGTCCAAGTAGTGTGTACACGTAGGTCCACAAAAAAAAAAGCGTATACATATACACACACTCTCGCAAGAGGAAAAGCGTGTACAGGTTGGAAAAACAAGGAAATTCAAGAGGAGACAATACCAGGGGTCAATACCATGGTATTAGCCCACAATATTGAGTTGAGTAACGACTATTTGATCTCGCCCAAGAATACCACAGGTCCTATGTGGTTTTGGTCCGAGGTATTGAGAAAGGCCTAAAACTATATAAAGATGAGAATATCATTAGGCAAGTGTGTACAAGTAAAATGGTTTCTGAGGAATACTTCTATCTGAAGTATATGTTATGTTGCAAGGGCTATGATTATGAGATGACCTGAAATATTTTGTGCACCTTGGATACAATGTTAGATCGGGATCATAAGAATTGAAATGACTTATCATTGCATGATTTGATGTTGATTGGGCTAGATCTAATGCTTAAGCATGTTTATTCTGTAAATGTTATGATTTGGGTATGACTGAAGTTTGGAATAGTTGTGAAGTTTTAAGTTAGTAATTGCAAATCTATACGCTGGTTTGCTTTGGTAAAAACGCATATACACGCTGGTTCAGCACATCGAAGTAGCGTATACATTATGAAATATGATGTTTGAAGTTGAAGTTGGTTTTCGTTTTTGATGCAAAGTTCTGGGTTTTGCTTTGTGTTCTGGTGACTGTGTTCAGGTGACAGTGTTCTGATTGTTCAAATTGATTATAATTTGCTTAAGTGATTTTGGGTTTTCAGTGATTGGTTATATTGTAATGGTGATTGATTTTGAGCTTCAGTGTTGTTGATGGGTCCAGTATGAAAATTTGATGAAACGAGGCCTTCAGATTGTGGTGTTGTGTTCCAGGAGTATCTAGTCTGAAAATTTATGAAACATGGTCCCTGGAGGAAGAGAGAAGGTTGTAGCCTTCTGTAGGCCGACGCCTACGTACTGGTAAACATATTGGCTAGTACAAGAGCCAAAGGGTTGGAGCTCCCTTCCAGTAGCAGCTGGAAAACGAGTGAAGGTTGGAGCCTTCTATAGGTCGGTGCCTACGTACTAGTAAATCGATTAGCTAGTACAAGATCTAGGGGGTTAAAGCTCCCTTCCAAAAGCAGCTGGAAAACAAGTGAAGGTTGGAGCCTTCCGTAGGTCGATGCCTACGTACTAGTAAACAGATTGACTAGTACAAGAGCTAGGGGGTTGGAGCTCCCTTCCAGTAACAACTGGAAAATGATAGAAGGTTGTAGCCTTCTGCAGGTGGGTGCCTATGTACTAGTGTGAGTCTGCACCAGTACAAGATTGTAAACAAGTTTTCCTTATATTAAAAGAAGACAGCAGCAGGTGGTTTTGTCCCACATTGGGTTTTCACCTTAAATCTTTTTGGTCATGTGTGTTGCTTATGTGTGATGGTTTATTATGTTATTACTACACATGGTTATTGTCTATATGGTTAATGAAGTACTCATTCACTAATTAAAGATCAACATATGATGAATTAACTGAATCATAAGTTTGTTGGATATACATTAGTTGCTTTAAAAATAGTTGTGTGTTCATACGAGTTACCTTCATTGAAGTAGCGTATATAAATTTGAGTATGAAAATAAAAAGTTATTGATTTGTAAATACTGATTCAACCTCCCCTCTCAGTATTATTTCCAACAGTAATGACCCATGGTATTGTATGTATGAAGCATATATAGAGGCTAGAGACTCCCCATTGAGAAACGTCAAGGATTATTGTATTGGCAAGCATATGGCTTGTGGAATGTTCTCATTCCTTAAGGAGTGATTGTATGGTGTTACCCTACCTCAAGGGTTTGATCAATAAAGAGAAGAATTTCTATATTTTGTGTTTGTCATTCTCTTGAGATTATTTACAGTTATTGGGTATATTGGCATCTTTTCATATATTTCTGGGTCAAATCTATTACAAATTATGTTTGAAACATAGTGCCAAGACTGGAGGGGAAGCTAGTTGTGAGTTTTAGGTGTCTTTTCAAGGTCAAGTATGCTATAAATGGTAGCATTGAGAAGTTCAAAGCAACATTTGTGGTGAGAGGGTTCTCTTAGAGAGGGAGTGGATTGTGAGTAGACATTTTCTCTAGTTAGTAGGAAAATTCTAACTTATGCTATATATTTTCTTAAAATGATATGGTAATTTTTGTTCTATATGTAGTGACTTGTTTTGACAATTGCAGAGAAACCTATTAGAAAAACATATTACAAGGTGCAGAGTAGGCATGGAAACTGAGCTCAAGATGAAGTATATTGGCCTGATGCATTTCTTCCTGGAGTTGGAGGTTTGGAAGAGACCAAGGAAGATTTTCCTTGGGCAAAGTAAGTATGCAATTCAAATCCTGAAGAGGATTTAGATGGAAGATTGTAAACCTATGTCTACACCCATTATTACTAATGTGAAGAAAGTGACAATTGTAGATTTAGAGTTGGTGGATCCCAAAAATGTTTATGCAATTAATAAGGTCCTTAATGTATTTGGTCAATGCCATGCTAGAGATATGTATTCCATGTAACACCTTGAGTTAGTTCATGGTGGAGCCAAGGCATGAGCATTGAGCAGCAATGAAATATGTCATCAATTATTTGAGGGGCGCAATGGAGTATGGTTTGAGATATTTTGGAGATGGTGAAGTGAAGTTGCTTGGTTATTCAAACTCAAATGGTGTAGGGAGTTGTAGTGCCCACTCTAGTTTCCTGACCCTAATATGACATTATCTTAGATACTTTAGTCTATGAGGAACTCAAGTTGAGGATCCAGAAACGTGACTCTATTATTAGTGAATGTGATGGTTATGTATGTTCTCTATTAATATTATGATTATGATATAATTAATGGTTATGTGTACTCACTATTGATATCATGATGGTGATAGTAGTAAAGGATAGACATGTTTTCTATTGATGTTATAATGATGATAGCTTTGATATATATATATATGGTTCCATTAAGGTTATGATGATGCTAGCCATGATGGAGGTATCCCCTATGTTAGCTACTTACATTAGTTCTGCTTCACAATGAACAATGATGTGAATGACCAGGTGATGGTAATAATGCTATTATGACAATGACTAACACTGAGAAACCTGGTTACTGATTATTATTGAGTATGGCAGGAAACCACCAGAGGCACTCGCACATGACGAGTTGACGACACCTGGTTTGATGAAAAATTATATTATTTTATCTTTGAAATTCTAAGTCGATTTCGAAACTTGGTATATATGTTTATCTATATTCTGATGATATGTTAATGGTTGCAGGCACATATTAGTTGCTTGGTCGAATGACTCACATATGAGTGATGGGGTTGTACAAGTGGATGGAATTACATGGGAGGGGTGGGACAGTGTCCCTAATCTCATCCACTAGCACTCCCACCGTGACTTGGGCTGGAAGGGTTGAAACACCTTCGCCTTGAAGATCATGATGCCATGAGGGCAGGTCCCAAATTTGGGTTGCTCCTGAGGATTTTACGGGGGGTGCGCATCAAGGCGAATTCCTTGATCCTCGACACCATTAGTCTCACTATAGTAGGCAACATAAGAGATGATAGCGGTCTATGACGTTGCACCTATTCTTTCCCCTCATAGTCACCGAATGCTTGAAGGGCAAGTGGCGTGGCACCCTTGGAACTTCAAGGGAATTTCTTGAAGGGCACGACCAACTTGGCACCCTTGGCATCACAAATAAAATGTTAGGCATGGCACCCTTAGAACTTCAAGGGAATTTCTTGAAGGGCACGACCAACTTTTCACCCTTGGCATCACAAATAAATTGTTAAGTGTGGCACCCTTGGAGCTTCAAGGGAAGTTCTTGAAGGGCACGACCAAACTTGGCACCTTGGAATCATTAAAAATAAATTAATTAATAAATATAATCAAGAAATGAAAACTAGGTAAATTTACATCAAGGGTAAATGATGTTAGAAACCGAGGTAATTAAATCAAAAATAAAACCTGGGTTAAGAGGACCATAGGAAGAAATAAAATATTTTTATCTTAAAAACTCTACCCTCCCCATGTTGAAAAATATTAGGTAGATTATGTAGTTTAATTAGGTAAAAGGGGAAAGAGGGACATAATTGTAAGGATAGAGATTAATCCTAAAATAATTAAACCTAATTAAGAGAAGAGGAAGGTGGATTAAAATAAGAATAATAAATTAAATTTAGAGAAATGTAGAGAACCTCCATGTGGCAACAACCAACATAAGAATATCCATCTCAGAGATAACTTGAGCTAAATTAGGGGGTAAATTGACTTTAGTGATGAACACAAATTAAGGAATAAAAAGGGGGATAAAGAGGCAGCTAGGAGAAGAAATAGGAATCTTGTTGAGGTGAGGAAAATATTAGTTTTAAATTAAAATTTAAGTAAATAATTTTGGGAGACACTTGATGAGAAAGTGACACATGGGTGGGTGAATAATCAAGTTATTGAATTATTAAAAAATAATTAATTGTGCATGACATGCCAAGTGTCACCTATGAGGACTCCTATAAAAGAAGGGGCAAGCCATGGGAGAAAGGGGCTTTTGGGAGAAAACCCTATGGCTAGATGGATGAGACTATGTCAGAGCAGTGATTACGAAACTGTAATGAGTTTGGTGAGGTAGAGGATTTTAGAGAGGGGACTCTTGAGCCAAGGAGTGCTCTTCTCTACCAGCTATTGCATTCCTCCATTGTATAACCCCATTGTAGCTCGGGGGTCTGCAGGGAAGAAGAGTACCCAAGGAGTAGGCTGGGAGGTTAACCGGTGGGTCATCGCATTTAGATCAAGTATGTCGTCATTCACTCTCGGAGGTGACCGGCAACAAGGGAATACTAATAACAGCAAAGCAAGCGGAGTCTTGTCTTCTAGTGAATGGTACATATGTGTTGCAATATTATTTTGTATGATTGCTTTATGGTCTTAGTTAAATGTATGATATGTTTCCTAAAACAAATTTCAGGAATGTGTTAGATAGTGCTGAATAAATTTGAATTCCCAATATGTTTCTCTTCTAGTTGTATTTTGCTGTGATTTATTTTAAAAAACATATAATCTTATATATATATATATATATATATATATTATATATATATATAGTACGGATGTTGGTTCTTACAGGAGCGTAGTCAATAGGATGAGCACCTCATGGTGTTGCTTTAGCTAGGGATCAATTATGTTATTGTGGTTCAACAAGATGTAGACTTTTTTGGTACTTAACTCAATAGAGTTAGAATACATGGCAGCTTGCACCACTAGTTGTGAGGCCATGCTTGTGACCAACTATGATACTGACAGTGTGGCCTAGAAAATGGACTTCGATGAAACGTGGGTTTGTGGATGACCCATAACCATGACAAACAAAGATCTGAGGATGGAGATAACCTATAATGCTTGTGGCCAATTGTGATACTAACAATGTGCGACCTAGCAAATGGACTTCAATGACAAGAGTTTTGTGTGGTTAACCCATAACCATGGGTTTGTGGGAGACCCATAATCGTGATGCTTGTCAATCTACTTGGTAAATGTATGGTGGCTTGTATGGTAGATTCTCCTATCCAATGAGATGTTGTAAATCCTTCTTTCACATTTTTTTCCTCTGGCTATGGGTTGATACTCCCACCATGACATTTCCTTGGCACTAGAAGAAGTATTTTGTTGCTGCCAAAAGTGTGCTTCCATATCATCAACAAAGATAACTATGTCACCATGGGCATCCCTAACAACAAGAATGAGAGAGGAAGACGAATATGCCTTTGTTATCAACGCTTCCCTCTCTGCTCTTTGTTTCTCCTCAAGAAGAATACTTCCCTCTTTTCTCTCGGTTTCTCTTCAATAAAGCTTTGTACAATTAATGTAATTATTTTGTCAATAAGAATAAGCCAGAAAAATGTATTCCAAATAATGTTAAATATATCTATAACATGCGGTAAAATACAAAATAACATTGGTATGTGTTCTAGTATCAGTATAAACTCATTCTCAACCCACTCTAGTAGTTAACAAGCTATTTCCACGATGATATAAATAGTTTGTACATGTGTTTTAATTATTTCCTTTCCAATTGAGGTTGTGTCCTTGAGTAATATCAAGACCATCATACCATAAACAAGAGACACAATGAAGAAAATTAGAAACAACAAACATGTTGAGACTGTTTCAACCACAACAATGAAAAGGAGATTTCTCTAAGGAGATCCTAGGCCATCTTAGAAGAAGAGAAATAGTTTTCTCCTGTAATTGTTGTGAAGTTGATAGTAAACTTATTCACAAACCCCAAGACAAAAAATATGCAATTCAGACATAAACCAAGTATAAAACAGAAAACACCACCATATGATAATATAATATGATATACTAGTGTCTTTGCCACTAGTGCACGCATTTTCAACAACAACTCGAATCATTTGCACAACTACAAAGATTAGGCATGAGAACTAAACTATACCAAATGAAGGACCAAATGTAGTCTTCAAGCAGAGTTGGTGGACAAGCTGGAGAATCTTGATTCTAGTGGAAATCTTCTTCACAAAAAACCCATGGAATAGTAGTGCAGTGCCTTGGTGAATTATTCAAAGAAAATGGGGTGGTTGTAGTCAGGGCTCTTGTTCAACCACTATCACGATCTTAGACTTTGGGTTTTATATGGAGGCAAGGACTCTATCGTTGGTGTTTGATCGTTCGGGATAGGATCCTCTAAAAAGGAAACAAAATAACAAATTGTTTGCATTCTTCTCCCTCGAGAGATCTTCAAATATTTAACCACTTCTTGCCACAAAAGTTGCAAGGCCCTCAATCATCATGCACAACTCTGAGTCATGTGGAGGAGACACCTTTAGGGGGGAACTTAAAAAAAATAAAAAATAAAAAATAATAATAAATAAATAAATAAAAATAAAAAATAAAAAAAATAAAAATAAAATAATAATAATAATTATTATTATTACTCTTATTATTATTATTATTATTGAAATTGAGGCTTCTTGTGATCCATATCAAATTATAAGAAGAGGTTTCGGCGAAAATCACATGAAGAAAATATTTGTGACACGTTTCGAACCAACTAGTGTGGTTCATCGTCAGGACAAGTTGAAGAAATAGATCAAGCTTAGCATGTTAAATAGACTGAGCAGAGCCTCCAACGGTTTATATGACCAACGACTAATTTTGACTTTAGGACCAT